>PVIJ01010132.1:0-39390 GCA_004024925.1 Scalopus aquaticus | reverse complement strand
GCGCGCAGGCTCCCACCGGCTCTGACCAAGGGCTGTTCACGAAAGGAGGGGAAAAGGGAGCGAACTGGGGACCGCAACCACCAGCTCCGCTGGGCCGGACCCCCAGAGCGCACCGGAACCGGACAGCCCCGAGCCCGAGCCCGGGCCGTACAGAGCCACGCGGCTGCCTGCTCCGCCTCGCCGGCGCCCCTCTGCCAGGCATGAGGCTCCAGCCCTGGGCGGCCTGGCTCTGGGGTCCCTACACCGCTCTGGAGCTCGTCCGGGCCCGGCTGTCCCTGCTCCCCAGGTGTCGCGCCCCTCGCCGGCGGCGCTGTGCGTGCAGGGCCCGTCCGGGGCACTTGGCTAGTTGGGGTGTGCGCTGCCGCCTCCTGCCCCTGCCGGCTCTGCTCCCCGTCCTCCGCGCCACTGGACTCGGGAGGTTCTGTCCCAAAGTCCAGTGGGGTCTGGAGCCCCAGTGGCTGAGGCAGCGGCTCTGTCGGGTGGCCAGGAGGGCCAGCTCCGGCCTCCCCGCAGCGCCCCGGCACAGGAGGCCCAGGCCGGGCTCTGGTGTCCAGGGCCTGGAGCTGCCGCCCGCCTGGGGCAGCCCGTGCCTGCGGGGGCTCGGCCTGGCTGCAGCGGGCTCTGGGCAGTCTCTGCCTGCCCAGCGGTGAGGCCGGCCACAGGGCCGTCCCTGGGCGAGAGCTCGTTTGTCAGGCACTCCGAGATAAATCTGCTGACCCCGAAGCCAGGCCGCTGGGCCCGAGGAGCGGAGGCCACAGCAGCCGCGGCTTCCGGTTCTCGTCCCTCCGCTGGCTCTTGCTCCTCTGTCTTCTGCGCAGTCCAGGCAGGTTCCTGCCCCTCACCTGGCTGTCAGTAAGCGGCGAGAAACCCCACTCGGGAAGGAGGGGCAGGGCAGGCCAGAGCCGCGGGCTGCGGGCGGGCGGGCGGCCGGGCCTGTCCGGGTTTCCAGGGATGGCGTTGGTGCTGCTGGGTCCACATCGGCCTCGCTGCTGGGGGAGGGAGGGGAGTCCCCTGCAGACCCTGGAAGAGCCACTGGAGGCAGGAAGCCCTTGCAGGAATTCGGACAGAAAGCCGAGCTTTTGCCCCCAGGTGAGCTTCATTACAATCACAAAGGAGGCTTGGGAGGGGTGTCAGCTGCCCCCAGGAGCCCCTGAATAACAAAAGCAGACTCCGCCCACGCTGCAGGTCCCCAGGCGAGGTCTTGGGAATGTCTATAAAGGACATTAACATCCTAAATGGGCTTCCAAGCCCTCCCCTTACCCTGAGTGCCCGCTGGAGGGGCAGACCTGGCCTCACCTCTTGCCTGCTGGCCCTGGAGAGCCGGAGGAACCCAGGGCAGTGACGGAACGACCCACAGTTGCAGTTTAAGAAATGTGAAGTCCACATAAGCCTAAAAATACACAGTCAGTGCGGGCCTCCCTGGTGGCATAGGAGTTAAATAGGCAGCACGAGTTCGATCCCCGGCCGGGGAGCTTCCCACAGGGCGCAGCAGACCTCTCCTGTCTCCCCACTGCTCCCCTCAGCGGCGCGTTTCAGTGGCTCTGCCTGTTCTGCTCCCCACTCTGTCTCTGGGGAGGTTCTCTCCCAGCCCCCCCAGCCTGCACCCCAGCTCTTGTCTGCATAAGTAAATAAATCTTTAAAAAACTACACATTCAGTGAAAGGACAGATGAACTTGGGGCTGGCTACAGGGGAGGGGGGCGTCACAGGGTCACCCCACACATTCTCCAGGTGTTCTTGGTGCCTGTGAGCTGAGCGGCCGATTTTAGTTACGTTTATGATGACCACCTTCACACAAGTGATACACTGACTCTGTGGGTATTTATATAGAAAATGTAAATATATTTAATATACGCTGACATGACAATATATTACTCTATCTCTATTTTATACCTATCTATATCTATGTATGTATTTCAAGAAAAGCGAGGCCAAGCTTTTGGGCTTTCTTACCTTTAACCTTTATTCCGAGTTGTGCGCACACCCTCAACTGCCTTTGAAAGAAAGAACAAACCCGGCTTCAGAGCAGCCGGGAGCTGAGCGCCAGCCGAGTGCGGCAGCGGCGCGGCTGGACGTGATCTCGGCGGCCGAGAGGAGTCAGTGACCGCTAACTGGGCTTCTCTGCCACGCTGGAGGCCGGGTAAGTCAGTCCTGGAAATAGCCCGGAAACGCTGGGGGTGGCCGCGCACCTGCCAATGCGCAGGAGCAAAGCATTTAACTTGCTTTTCCTGGGAACTTCTCACACACTTGGGGCCACAGCTGGTGCGATGGGGGCCCCAGACCTGGGCTCTGCTGGCCGAGACGGTGTGGGCAGCGGCCACCCCGTGCCCAGCCGGAGCAGATGAGCCGGCTCGCGGCCCTGACCCCAGAGCTGCTTTCTGTCCTCGCTGTGTTGTTTAAACGCCGCAGAACAGCTCTCGGCTCCTGGAGCTGACCCACTTTATGCCGAGTCGCGGCGCTTTCTCGGAGGGGTTGTCCAAACCCGCGTGCGGGGGCGCAGAGCGGACTGCCCGCGCAGCCTATCTCGAGCCCTCCCGTCAAAGGCAGGAGAAGCGGCCAGTCCAGCAGGCGCAGGTGCCCGAGCGCAGAGCGCGGCGGGCAGGCGCAGTGGGCGGGGAGGGAGGGGAGAGGAGGCCACGCCGCGCACCCACGGCCCCCGGGGGCACCGCCGCTGCGTGGCATCTCCGAGAGCCCGAAACCGGCCCTCTGTCCACCTCCCGGGCCGCGGATGCCCCTGAAGGGCTTTACTGGGTGGGTCCAGGCCTCCAGAGCAGCCGGCAGAGAAGCCGCGCAGCTGAAGACGCCATCGCCGCGCTACTCACGCACGCAGACGCCTCGCGGGAAGGATGGGCCAGAAGGGAGCCGCAGGCGGGTCAGAGTGCGCGGGAGCGCGCGGCGGGAGCAGTGCGGGGGCACCACGAAAACCAGGGCCCCTGCTGCCCGGGCGGAGACGCAGTGCCTGCTCCCGGGGAGCTGTGATGGGTCCGTGGGGAACTCCCCGGCGCTCTCTGTGCAGGCTGCAGGTGCGGGCAGGAAGGGGCTCCCCGCGAGGGGCGGCGGCGCCCGCTCCAGTGAGCAGGAGAGGCAGAGGCGGTTTCCTGCCAAGCACAGCGGACTTGCCGGCCGGCGGCTGGGGGCCCCTGAGCGTGCAGAGCTGCAGGTCCGGCCAGCCCCGCCCTGGGCCGAGAGCTCAGCGCCCGCCCGCCCACTGGCGGGGAGGTAAGGCCAAAGGGCCTCGGGCGCCACTGCGGTCCCGGCCAGGGGCGCCTCGCCTGGACTCAGCCTGCGTGCTCCTCTGCTTGCCCCCAGGGGTGGCCGCCGCCGGGCTGTGCGCAGGGGACACGGCTCTCTGGAGGGAAACGTTCTCCTGGCGCCCCGGTGACTCGACTGTTCTAGAAGGCTGCGGTCACCCAGGCCGGCCGTCGTCCTCGCTGAGCCGTGAACATTCACACACTGCGGCCAGCGCAGGCCCAGCAGGCCTGGCCCACGCGGTGCTGGCGGAGATGCAGGTGCCGCAGTGACGCTGCGAGTCGGCACCACCCGGGCGCGCCTGGCCCCGCCCCGTCGGCGTCCGTCGGGCCTCACGGCCGCGCTGGCGGAGCTGCAGGCGGAGCGGAGGGCTGGGGTCTCGCCCGGCCCAGGCGGCTCCCCGGGGCCGACTTCAGGAAAGGGCCTGCCTTCCAGGAGCGCCCAGCACCCTCCCGGCGGAGAAGCTCCCGGGCCTGCACCTCGCCCCGGAGCACCAGGGACCAGGCCCCGCGTGTGAGCTGCCCGCCGCCCCCGGCCTTGGCCAGCGCTACGAGGCTGCGCGCTCCTGCCTCGTGGCCCCCGAACTCGAGCTCAAGTCGGTCGGGTGCTCGCCTGAGGGTCCTGGAGGGGCAGCTGGGAGCAGCGTTCTCAAGGCCCCCTGGGCAGAGCCGTCTCGCCACCCAGACCGCAGTGGCCAGTGAGTGACGTGGGCGACGCAGCTGGGGCGCCCTCGCCGCTCCCCAGAAGAAGGGCCCCGCCTGCTCAGCCTTGCCCAGGACCCGCCGCCCGCCAATCGCCTGCTGGGCCTGGCGGGTTTCTGCTCCTGACCGCGGCTGCCATGGGCAGATAGACGGACTGTGAGCTGTGAGGGGGACGGGTCAGGCTGGCCCCGCGGCCTCCCCGGGTGCCGTGTCCAGAGACAGAGCCAAGGTCCCATTGTCCCGTTAATGGTGCTGCCCCGTTATAAATAAAACACGGATCTGCGCACGTGCTCGGTCGCCGAACGCCGCCGGTCACCACTGATTAAAAGGAGAAACAAACATTTAAGTAAAAGCCAAACCCAGGCCACCTGAGCCGCGCCTGAGACCTGCGTGTGCCCAGGGCCAGCCTGCGGATCGCGCGTCCTGTCCACGTTCTGAACACCAAGTCAGCTCTTATCTCCTCGCGCCCAGCCTGGGCCTCGCGCAGAGGCGGAGGCGGCTGCCTCGGGCGCCAGGGACCACCAGGGACGCGGGCGGGGCCAGCTTCTCTTTGTGTGGCCCCCCAAACGCGCCCATTGCGCGCAGCACTGTCCACGGGAGGCGTCTTCCCGCGCCCCTCTGCGTTCACGACTCTGCGCACAGGAGGCGGCGGCGGAAGGCGCGGGCTGCAGGTTCATTTCCAGAGGGTGGGCGCTGCCCCCCAGCCAGCCCAGCAGGTGCTGCTGGGAAACGGGGTGGGGGGAAGGGAGGGGGTGTGAAGGAGCAGCTGGGAGCAGAAAGTCAGGGCGCCGCGTGGGGGTGTCCCTAGGCTGGGGGAGACGAAGACAGAAGGAGAGGCTGGGAGGAGAGAGAGGAGACGGAGAGGCCAAGGGGAGGAGCCGCCCCGGCGGGACAGGGCCTCGCTGCCTGAATACAGACAAACCGAACAAGGGTCAGGAAGAGGCTCTGGCCGGCTGAGCAGCGGTCTGAGGCCTGGGGAGGCCAGGGGGTGGGGGGTGATGGGGAGGCGGGAGCACAAGGAGGAGTGATGGATGACGGCGGGGGCTACGCCGGACCGCACCCCAGGGGAGAATCAAGTGCTGTCCAGAAACTAACAAGGGTGTTAAAGAAAAAGGACGCACAGCCAACCCCCTGCAAGAACCAGGGCAAGACCAAGGAGAAAGAGGTGCTAGAAAAACACCTTTGTTGCACAGAACTCCCCTGGGCCTGAAACAGCCCTCAGGCCGAAGCGGTTCGGAGGATGCCTCAGCCCTGAGCTCCGCTGTGCGGGTGGGTGGGGGGCGCCCCCAGAGAGCCCCCTCCCCCACGGCGGCCTTCCCTTTGAAGGGATGCTGGCATCTGGGGTGCGGTGTGGGCCTCCTTGTTTGTTTATTTTTGGACAGGCATTAGAGAAGAAAGGGAATGTTGATAGGATTTAATTTAATGGGCCTGAGCAGATTATTGTATTTTAATTTTTTTTGCAATTATTTGAAGATAATAAAAAAAATCAAAGAGATTCCACATTTCTTTCTGCTGCCAGTTGGTGAGATTAAATTATGTTTCTTAGCGATGAATACATTCAATTTCACCCTGGGAAGAAGAAAATAATCTGCTTTTTGAATGAATGATAAGGACACAATTTTATAAAGTCTGGGGACATTTACTATTAAATAAATATTTAAAGCAATCATCTTTCTGTATTGCGTATGTAAGCACATATAAAACATTTATACCCTGCTCTGTTTATGTCCAACATAATCTACTAATAAACGTGATTTGTGGGCAGGGAGCGCCTACCTGGGTGTGCCTCCATTTTCCTGGGGAAGGTGGCCTGGGTCTTGGCTTCTGATAATGAAGCACATAAAACAAGGATTAACTCATTGTTCCTCGCTGTATCTCCAACGACACAGGCTGCAGGAGCATTTACATTTCAAAACAGGGATTTACTCAAAATATTCAGATAAGCTTGGGGACACCTGCTTCTCTAGCCCTGGCAAATAATATCTGTGTGTTTTTCTTGAAGGCAAGCACGCCTCTCTTATCGCCAGGTCAGCGGAGGGGCTGCGGGGTGGGCGCCGCGCGGGGGAGGGGGCGTTCCCCGGGAGGCGTGCCCGGAGGGGCGGCCCCGCCCCGGGCCCCACCCCCAGCAGCTGGGCGGGCTGCTCCCGCCCCCCCCCCCCCCCCGCCTGGGGCTGGGCCGTTCCAGAAGAGTCGGGGCGCATGCCCAGCTCGCTGGGGCGTGAGGACCAGGTCGCTGCCCCCTTGAGGCCAGCGAGGGTCCCCAGGGCCCCGCGTGACCTCAGACTCTCCGGACCCCCCACCTGAGCCACCCGGAGGTCCCCACGGGCCTGCTGGGCCCCAGCTTGAGCCTGGGCCTCCCGTGTCCCTTGGGCCCCGTGCCGTCCCGCGCTGGCAGACAGGCGCAGGGGCCGTGGGCCTGAGGACGAGGCGCGGCGGCTGGGGCTGGGGTGGCCTCTGTGCCCAGGCAGACGGGCGGGGTGAGGGGTGCACGTCCAGCGGCCAGGGGAGCGAGCCCTCGCGCTTCCCACGCGGCCTGCAGGCGCAGGCGCAGGGCCCGGCCAGGCCGCCGTAGGGCGGAGCCGCTGGAGGAGGCGCCTGGCCCGGGCACCGCGCACCCCGAGCCAGCCACCGGGACTCAGCAGCAGGCAAGCGGGAAGGATTTCAGGGCCGCGCGGGGCTCCCGACGGGCGGGGCCTCCGGGCTTCTCTGGGGCTGGCCGGGGCTGGGGGGCGCTGCCCGTGTCCGTCCTCGTCTGGCCAGAGCCGGAGCCGGGTGGAAATGGCGTCGGGGGGGCGTGGGCTCAGCGGCTACCTCCGGGGTCTGCTGCTGCGGCCACCGCAGCCGGCGCGCGCCCCCTGCACCCGCGGGACTCCGAGCCGGTCCCGTCTGAGGGCAGAAAAGCTGATTTAAAACGCGATTCCTGCGCCCGGTTCCGCCAGTTCCCGGCCATGGCGGCCGCCGCCCCCCAGCCGGCCGGGGTGGGCAGCGGCCCTGGCCGCGCTGCGCCGAAAGTCCGTCCCGGTCAGGTCTGGCAGGGGTGGCCGGCGGGCCCTTGCTGACCCTGTGCGGGCGGCTCTCTGCTGCTGGGGCCTCTGGGTGCCCGCCCCGTCCGGCCGTCCAGAGCCCCCTTTTCTCTGGGGTCTTCAGTGGGGCGGGCCCCGGAGCCTGAGGCCGCAGCCGCAGGCCAGATGCTGCGGGTCAGGCGCTCGGGAAGCCTCTCAGGAGACCCCTAAGTCGGCGTCGCAGGGGGTGCTAGGCCGAGGCAGGGCGAGGGCCGTCCGGCCTGTCGGTGGGCGAGCAGCAGTGGCCGCGGGAGACTCGGTCGAGGCCGAGGAGGGGAGCAGGCGCCCCCCAAGCAAGGGCGGGTCTCCCCCAGGAGCAGCCGGGAATGTCTGAAGTTGCAGCGCGGAAACTGCTTCTGGCGCCCGCAGGCGTGGAAGGCCGCTGTGCTCGGCCGGCCTGGGGCCGCAGGTGCGGCTTTGCGGGGCCTCCCTGCTGTGAACGGTGGGGGGGGGGGGGTCGCGTCTTCTGGGAGAAGTGGGGCCCCGTCTGGGGCTGTTCCTGTCCCTGCCTGCCCGCCCTGCCGAGAGGGGTCTTGGGGGCAGCACGGCGGGGGCACCTCACCCAGAGACGGAGGGGACCCTGCGGCCGCCCACCGGGCACAGTCGTCCGCGGCTGAAGGGGGTCCAGCCCGGCTCTGCCGCCCGGCGGGGCAGCCCCACGAGGCCCCAGTGCCCAGCCGCCCGCGCCCTGCTGCCCGCCGAGCCAGCGGGTCCGAGGCCCGCAGCCTCCGACAGCGGAGACACCCGCCCGTACCCAGCAGGCCTGGCCTGGGCCTCTCTAGCCGGCAGGGCCGCCCCTGCCCGGGTGCCTCTGAGCCCCGGCAGGCTGGGACTGGCCGCCGCCACGTTGTTGTTCTCTCACCCCAGAGCACCCAAGGTAATTAGAGCCCAAGTAGCCGCCAGGAAGGCCCAGGCCACGGTCACCGCTGGGGGCACCGGCTGGGCAGCGGGTGCGGCTCCGGCCCTGGCCGGAGGGGTCAGTGAGGGCTGTGACGCGGCCTGGGCACAGAGGGGCTGGGCTGGGCGTGTTCTGAGCCGCGACTCTCCTCTGAGACCTGCTGGGAGCTCTGGCGGACGCTGAGGAGGGGCCTCCGCTCCGAGGCCTGGACTCCGCCGCCAGCTACAGCCAAGGTCCTGCTGAGGACACGGCCCCCAGGAGGGGACACCATTTGTGGTCGGCAGCTCAGCGCTGGGCCCCCAAGCCTGACCACACGCCCCGCTGGGCCGGCCAGCCTGGCAGCACCGTCGTCTTCTCTTGAAAATGTTGCTGAGAACGTACCTAGAAAGCGGTTTTCTACCAAAAATACACACGTGTACACTTACACGCATGCATGCGTGCACGTATGCTTACGATATTTAAAAACACACTGTATGTGTATGGCAAATACACATAAGTTACACTGAAAATGTAGGTATGGTGAAATATCAACTACATTTAAATTATGATAAATTTGAAATTTTTAAGCACAGAAAAAAATAGAGGTTCTTTTATGCTAAACATATCTGCTCTATTTTGGGGGTTCATTTTGTGGCCGAATAATCTTCCCTTCTCTAAGGAATCCTGATGCAGAGATATTGAGAGAAAATACCCTGCAAGTCATATATTTGGACATTTGCAGAGAGGCGGCAGCATTTAGAATCCAACATGCATTTGCCTCGGTTCGTATTTCTTTGGCCTTGATTTAGGTGGAGGGAGGAAGAGGCAGCTCCCCCAGGAGCAGCTTCCAGCCCTCGGTGTTTGGGAGAAACAGAGCCTTTACTGGCCCCCAATCCTGTTGGGGAGAGAGGTGGAGGGGAGCGTGGGGATGTGTAAATGGAGAGGAGAGTCGGTGCAGCACACTCAGCTGAGCAGGCCGGTGATCTCCCTCTCGGAGAGCGAGCAGAGGGTCCCTCCCACCTGGGGGCTGGCACCCCGCTTATTTACTTTCTCATTAACGGGCTTGAGTAACCCGATCGGCCTCCCTGGGGCCACTCACGTAATCTGGGTCCACTCGACATCTCCAGACAATTGCGGCTGCAACTTTACACCTCCCCCAATGAGGGGTGGAGAATTTGGCCCACCCCTGACACACCACTAATTATGGGAGCTTGGTGCTGAGAGAACAATGGTGTCACACCCGCCCTCAGGGGATGGAGTCTCAAGTCACAGCAACAGAGTCCCCCACTCTGCCCTTAAAGGGACATGCCCCCGCCACTGGCCCTGGCGTGCTCTGGCCCCAGAGACCGTCGTCCCGGCCTGACTGCTGGCCTTGAGGCCCTCTGTGACTCGGGGTGCTGGCAGCAGCCGGCTGGGCCTCCTCCTCTCTCTGGGTGAGCGGAAGCAGCTCCCGTGGCCCCTAGCCAGAAAGAAGAGTGGGGTCTGCTGGTGAAGGAAGAGAACACCCCCCAAGTGCTGCAGCTGTGACCCCAGCCCGTGACCGGCCCCTCCCAACTCCTGCACAAATGAGGGGGACGGTCTAAACCTCAGGTTTGTGGGACTGCGGAGACCCTGCAAATGCATTTGCCGAAAGAGGGAGCTTGGAGGGGAGGTCAAGGGGGACTGGCAGGGGCCCCCAGCTGCTAGGTCCCGAGACTCGCCTCGCGCACAGCGCAGGTGCCAGGAGCTCCGTGGCAATCAAAGCAGCGCCAAGGTCCGAGTGCCGAGGGGTCCAGCCAGCGGCTGTCCGGACAGTCGGGGCTCAGGACAGCGGCCTCCCGCTGCGAGGGCCGCGCCGCGCAGGGCTGCGCTCCCCTCCGGAGAGGCCCGGCTGGATGCCGAGCGCCTGGTCCGCCTGCGTCCCGCGCGCGAGCCCCGTGCGCGCATCAAGGCCGGCGCGAGGCCGGAGACGCCGCGGAGCGCGGTCGGCGGGACGCACAGACACGCGTGCAGCGTGCGCGTCGCGAGAGCCCCCGGCGTGAGCGCGGAGCCGGCGCTCGGGCGGCGCCAGCGTCTAGCTCCAGGTTGCGCACGTCAGCACAGTGCAGCCACGCGCGCGTGACGCAGCGGTCTGTGCACAGACGTCGCGTCGCGCCTAGGGAGGGACAGAGGTTTGTGAAGTGGACAGATCTGCCAGCTGGTCACTGGGCACGGCCACTCCGGCCCCCCAACGCCAGTTACCTGGAACAGCAGGCACGGCGCCAGGTCGTAGTGAGACGGCAGAAAGTCACGTCTCCGAGAGCGCGGGGCGTGGCGAGCTCGCGGCGTGGACGTGCTCAGAGGCAGCCGACCGCCGCAGCCGTGCGGGGGTCCGGCCTGGAGCGGGCAGTGTGGGCCGCACCCCCTCCGCGGCTGGGCCTTGGTGCCAGGGAGCCGGGGCTCCTCAGGGAGTGGGAGCTGACGCCTGTGACGCCTCCGCAGGGGCAGCGCGGATCGGGGTGCAGGCCGCCAGGACTCTGCGCACAGCGTGCAGCCTCGCGCAGTGGACAGCAGTGGACGTGACGCGCGTGCCCTGGAGAAAGCAGAGCTCCGCCCGGCCCCGGAGGTAGGACCCGCACCGCGGCGGGACCCGCTGAGTCAGCGTGGGGTGGGCGCCGCGCGGCAGGGCTCTCGGGGTACAGCAAGGGCCGACGGGTCCCCGGCTGTGGGCGCACACACGCATGCGCGAGCCCACACAACGGAACCATGTCCGGAGGTCCCAGGACCGCGGCCGTCTCCGCGTGCTCGGGGAGGCGCTGGGGGCTGGGACCCCGCCGGGGCTCTGCGGGGCCAGGCCCAGCCCAGGGCTGCGGGGCTCCCCAGAGCAGGAGGGCCCGGCCTCGGCGCTGCTGCCCCTGCCGTCCCGGGAGCCCCTCGGTGCCCCTCAGGTGCCGGCGTCCGGTCCCCGCCTCTCCTCGGCCCAGCGCAGGGCCCCCCTGAAGACAGTTTCCGAGGGGCTGCCTCCGCGGGGCCAGGGGTAGGGTGGCCCATCTTTGGGGGGCTTCTGCACAGGCCAGCCCCCAGCACCTGGGCCCCCGTGAAACTGCACCAGCCCTGCCCGGCTCGGGGCTCCCCGGCGAGTCAGCGGCCTCAGCGCTGGGTCTTGAGGGCCCGGCTTGGGCTCCCCTGCGCCTCCGCTCTAGCACTGGGCGTGCCGAGGGGCGATGCCGGGTTTGGGGCGGCCCCGCAGGCAGCCTGCTGGAGGGCCGGCCAGGGCTGCAGACGCGCTGCTGCCCACTCAGACGGGTCAGCGGCGCTGAGGCATCCTGGTTTAAGCTTACTGGGGAGCCCCAGGGAAGCGTGTTTGGGGATCCGGGCTGGCCAGGCCGCCGCTGCCCGCCCGCTCTCCGCCCCGCGTGTCCCCTTGCCCTCTGCTCCGACGCGGCCTCGCTCCTGTCCACACCGAAGTTTTCTTTATTTCACGCCCTCCGTTTCCTTCTTTGCATTGGTTTACAGCGCTGTGCGTGATTTGGGGTGCAGGCCCAAAACTCTTCAAGCGTAGGTCGCGCGCCCCGGCCATCCCCGAAGCCCAGCCACCGCACCCCACCGACCCCGTGCCCCAGTTCGCCAGGCCCCAGGTCTGCGGGGGTCACTGCCCCTGCCTCGCGTTGACTCCCCCGCGTGGCGTCTCCTGCTTTCTCCCGACTGACTTTGCGCGGTATTGTCCCCCCAGTTCCACCACGTGGAGAACCCCTCTCGAACGGCGAGAGCCCCTGTGAGGAGCTGAGTGGGCCCCGCTGCCCCGTGCTCTCGGGCTCCCCAGCCTGGGCCGTTACCTGGGGGGCACAGCCCTTCCAGGCAGCCCCCCGAGCTCTTCACGCCGACACCCGAACCTCAAACAGACGCGGAACCGCTCAGCCGCCGCGGCCCCAGGACGTGTGCCCGGGAGACTTCGGGCCAGGCCCGCGCTGTCCACTCCTCTCTGTGCTGTGGCGGGACGGGCGTGCCCGAGGCCACCGGGGCAGGCCAGGCGCCCTCACAGAGGAGGCCGCGCACAGGCCGGCGGCAGCGCCCAGCGCCCGTCCGCGCCCTGCCCTGCGCCCCTGCCGAGCCACGAGGGGACGGGTCTCGGGTGAGCTTGCTCTGCGCCTCGCGGGTCTGCAGCCGCCTGACCGCCCGGCGCTGGCCTGGACTCGTGTCCACTGGTGAGCCCTGGCCAGGTCCTGCCGGCGCCGCCCCAGTCCCTGCACCCTCATGAAGAAATTCTCAGGCCTGCTTAACCCGCCGTGCTTAAAGGACAGCCCACCCCCAGGCTCCTGTGTCCGTGTATTTTGTAATGAGAAGCCCCCGGCCCCCACAAGGCGCTGGAGGCCCACTCCGGGGCTGGGGTTCAGTGCCGGTCTGGCTGCCCCCTTCCCGGGCGCCCCGTCCTCCCCGCGCCTTGCCTGGGGCCAGGCCCACTGCTGGACGCCCGCGGCCGCCTCCACTCACTGTCCTGGGTCCCGGGCCTGGCCCCGGGGCGCTTGTGGACGTCTGAGAGTTTCACCTGCACTTGGCAGGGCTGGGCTTGGGAGCAGAGGGACAGAAGCCCCTCTGCCCGGACCAGAGCCCGGGTGGGGGCCACGCTCTGGGGGCAGGAGCAGGAGGCGGGTCCGGCCTGCTCGGCCTCTCACTCCCCAACTGCATGACCTTTGGAAAACCGTGGCGGATAAATATTTTTAAAGATTTATTTATTTACACATACAAGCTGGGGTGTAGGCCGGAGGTGTGGGGGTGAGAGGACTCCCCAGAGACAGAGTGGGGAGCAGAACAGGCAGAGCGACGGAAACACACTGCTGAGGGGGCAGCGGGGAGACAGGAGGGGTCTGCTGCGCCCTGTGGGAAGCTCCCTGGCCGGGGATCGAACTCGCGCTGCAGGGGCTGCGGACAGCTCCACAGTGCTGAGACTTGACCCCTGCGCCCCAGGGAGGCCCCCCCTTACCCTGCTTTGTCAGCCCTGCAGGGCAGTGCCCCACAGTGGGGTGCACTTTGGCTCTTCTGTCAGGTTTCGACCCCAAGCCAATGAGGGTTACGTCTTTGCGCCCGCTGTTAGTGCAGGTCGCTTATTTTATAAAACCGAGAAACAGAGCAGCTTTGTTGTGAGTTGTTTTTAAATTCAATTTGATCTGGCCGCCGCCTCCCTGGCTCAGTTGAAAGTCGAATCCCAGCCCGGGGTTTCTCCACCTGCGCCCTCGAGGCCGGCGAAAACCCTGCGCTTATGCTATCCAATGCCGCTGGCAGCGCCCCGGAAGCCTCCTGAAGCCCCAGGAAACGGTGGGTCCCTGGTGCCGCGGCGCGGGGCGCGCTGGGACGGCGCTTCCGGGGAGTGGCCGGAACTCGGGGAACTGTCGCGGCCGGAGACCGTCCACTGCTGGCCACCCTGGACCCAAGGCCGGCCTGAGCCACCGGCTGCCAGGGGCGGGCGAAGGGCCCACAGAGCGGGAGTGGCCGCGGGGAGGCCCTTCGGGCTGCCCGGCACAGCCTGCCCCGTGTGTCCCTCCGCTGGCCGCAGGCAGCAGCGTGGGCGCCGGGGCCTCGTGCCAAGGCCCCTGTTGCCCCGAAGGCTCGGGAGCAAGCCCCGCTCTCGCCGGCTGCCCTGGGCGCAGCAGTGCCCCGGAGCACCCTCGGGGCAGGCACTGGTCACTCCGCGGGCCCAGCCGCTCCTTTGACCTTCGGGGTCACTAGACATTCTCGTCATTGGCATCTGCTTGGAGACACGGCCCCAAACCCGCATTCTGCATCCACGCCCCCGCGTGCGCGGCGCCGCTCGGAGCCCCTCCGTAAGTCGCGGTTTAGCGAAGTGTGGGGAGACTTGGCCCTCAGCGCCCTTAGACGGGAAGCAGCAAACCCTCGCAGAGAATCTGCGCGACGTGGCTGCCCGGGGCAGGGTGAGCGCGCCCGTTTCGGCTCCTCCCTGAGCTGCCTGCGCTGCGGGGCGGCGTGGAGCTGCCCCTCGCGGGTCCCTAACCGCCACCAGCCCCAGGCCCGCATACTGAAAGTGAAAGTTATTTGTATTTCTTGTGTCTGCTCTGTTTTGGCAAGACTTTAAAATTGGATTGTTTGTATTTTCGTGTTGACGTGTGGAACGCTTTCTATTTAGGAAAGTTGTGATTTGTCTCTTATTATCTTGAACACGTCATCTCCCATTAAATTGTGCTGTTTCTCAGTTTACCTGTTCATAAGAGGGGTTCACACGAGACACCCGCGTGTACATATTTTCATTTTACACGTACAAATTGCCAGTCTATTACTCTATGACAACTAGGTGTGACTGCTAGCTTTGTGAGGTCATTATTAGCAAAAAGCACTCATGACTTTAGAGAAAAATTGTTTCATATGCTTGCAATTAATAGAAAGGTAGACTATACATAAAGATGTGTGCGTCTAATGCATCTATTTATATAAATGCATTGATGATGTTCGTATATAAACTTATGCGTCCGTGTATATACAATTAAATTTGCGTGTGTGTATTATTAGCTGTGTGCTCACTGTCTCCATGTGCACATATCACATGGATGTGTGCTCGCTTCCTCTGGAGGAGTTCCGTGTGAAAGGACTTTGCTGCTCCCTCTGGAGAGCCAGCTGTCCCTTCTGATCACACCCCTGCAGACTGCACACAGTAAGCCTGGGCCCTGGAGTGCGCCCCGAACAGCGGCTCTGGGGCTCCTCTCACTTGCAGCCTGTTTCATCATGTGGGCGCTGGCTCTGCCCCGCCGGGCCCCCAGCTGAGCCGACCGTCCGCCCACCTGGAGGCGCAGGGCTCCAGTATTCCTAGGACTTCAGTAAACATTTGCGGCACTTTTCAGCCTATCAGAAGCGGCTGAGACGGCCCTTTGTCTGTCACCGGCGTTCACTGCCGGTCGGCCCGGAGCGCTGGCCCAGCGTGAGTGATGCCGTGTCCTGCCGGGGGACGGGGCACTCGGGGCACACGCTGCTCTGTGCAGACCGAGCTCGCGCGGGAGACGCGGCCCGAGGCGCTGATCTGAGGGCCTGGACTTCAGGAGCGGGGTCGGGAAGCGGAGACGGTCACTTCTGTGTTGCGGGTGTGAGAAGACTGAGACCTGCATCTCCCGGTCTGGCCCTCAGCAGCCCCGCGTGTCCAGGCGGCCCGTGGGCCAGCGCACAGCTGCCCTCGGGGTGCTCCAGAGGCCGCGGGGCTGAGCCCCGCCGCGGAAGCAGCCCCGGCCCCAGCCGCTCGCCCCCGCACCCCGGCGCTGGGCTGGTGGGAGAAGCTGCCCCGGAAGCTGGGCCGCTCGAGCCGGCCTGTCCCAGGGCGTCCCGCAGGGGCCCGGCCGCCCCTGCCCAGGCCCGAAGGAGCCTGTGGCAGCCTGTGGCTTCCCAGGGCGCGGGAGGCCGGCCCACACCGCCTCTGTCCCGGCCCCGCACCTGCACCGCGGAGCGAATTTACAGGGGGGAAGGACGTCAGCAGGTCGAAGGGAGGCCGGCCCGGGGCTGGACCCGCCCAGCCTGTCGGTGGCCAGCGCGGCTCCAGTTGCAGCCGCGGCCCGGGGCTGCGGGGTCCTTTCGCCTCCTGCTCTGTTGCCGGGACCCCTCCCCAGGGAAGGTTTTGTGGCCCTGGGTGAGCCCGGGGCTGCCGGAGGCCTGGCCCTCGGGAGGGTGAGTGGGCAAGGTGGGAGCAGAGGCCGGGCAGACGCCCTGGGCTGCTCATTGTGGCTGCAGATGGCCCGGCTGCCCCCAGGGCCGCCCCAGGGCCAGTGGGCAGCTGAGCGACAGCAGCGACAGCAGCTGCAGCCGCTGACCGCCTCGGTGTGGAAGAGCAGGGCTGGCAGCCCGCGCCCTGGGGGCCTGGGGGCGGGGCTATCTCAGGGGCGTGTCCCGGGGCGTGTCTGGGGGCGTGTCCGGGGGCGTGTCTGGGGGCGTGTCCGGCGTCTTTGGTGGACCTCAAGGTGGATGTCAGATGGACAGACTGGTCCCCCTTTGGAAAACGAAGCTGAAAGGGCCCCAGAATCTGCCGGCTGACGTTCTGAGCCACGAGAACACCACCTAGTTGCCTTGGCGACTTTGCCCCGACCCTGACACTGCCCGCAAACCCCGCCCTGCGCACCGGGCGCGTTTCTGCTTCAAGCCCCCGCTGCTGCCACGGATCGGCCCGGGGCGACGGGCGGGCGGTGCGTTCAGCCACGTGCTCCGTTGAATCCGTCCACCTTCTGGGGACGGGAAGAGGTTCGTGTAGATGTTTTAATTGTTCTCCAACACGGCGGGGATGTTTCAGAGGTAACAGAAGTGTTTGCGTGCTTCAACAAGCGCAGACATTCACAGGCCAGAGAAAGGGCTCTTGAGGAGTGAGGGACGGACGCAGGCGGCTCCGCGGCCACGGGGCCCCCAAGGACGGTCTGACGGGCCTGTCGCGCGCTTGGGCGGGAAGGAGGGGCCCCCGGCGCCGGCGGGGAGCTGCTGCGGCCTGAGTCACCCAGGCCAGGCTCCTCCCGACTATATGCTGGGCGCTGCTCTGATTGTGGAAATAACCTGAAATGCAGCAGAAACAGAACTGAAGACCCTGTTTTTAGGTCGCCTGACCTGAGGGGACAGCGCTGCGTCCGCATTTGCGACCCAGGGACGTCAGGACGTGGAGGGGGGCGCCTGTTGGGCCTGGGCGTCGCCCGAGTGGTGTCTCAGCCCCGCGGGCCCTGGTCTCCAAGCGCCTCAGGCCCCGCGGCCGCTCCTGCTCGGAAAAGCTGTCAGAATCAAACGCGGCTCTGCGGGTCCGCGCCCATCTGCAGACTCCCTCATCGCGGCCGTCTGCACTCGGGAGGCGGCCCTTGGTGGCCTCGTGGGGACATCACCACGCTGGCCTCGCGGCCACAGGCCTCGAATGGGGGCAGTTCCGGTTGGAGCCCCGGGGCGACGGCCGCAGTGGAAGCGCCTGGGACTGGGTCGCCGACGGCTCGACGGGCGTCCGCCTTTGCCGCGCGGGCCAGGGCTCCCCGGGTCCGGCAGGCTGCACCAGCTTCTTCCGCTGGACTCGCCGGGATTTCCCGTCACGGGCCGCGCGGCTGAGGCCAGGACACGCCGCGTGCCGCCGCCCGGGGCCGCCGGCTACGGCTGTAGCGTTCCCGGGATTCGAACTGCAGAGTCAGCAGTGGCCCGGCCGGTCGCCACACCTCCGCCCCTCAGAGGCGGACCGCCCTCTCCGCCGTGTGTCGGCCCCCGTTTCTCCTCTGCAAACTTCCGCGCGCTTGCTCTTCTGTCAGATCCGCGCTGGGCCTCGTGAGCCCCGGCACTACCCAGCGCTCTGGGGCGTGCGAGGAGCCCACGCACCCGCGGGCCCGTGAGGCGGGCACTGGCTGCACTCTGACCCGTGCGCCCCGAGGGGAGACGCCCCGAGAGGAGACGCCCCCAAGGGAGACACCCAGGGGAGACACCCTGTGCCTCGGGCCTGTGGTGGCGCCACAGCCGCCCCCTGTGGGTGGCCACGCTTCTCATAAAAGCACACGTGTCCCCAGGGAGGTCGGCCACTTCCTAGTGGACGCAGGGGCCCAAACGCACCCGGAGGTGTGAGCGGGACCGGCCCGCGCAGGACGCGGCAGGCACCCCGGAGGCCGCTGTGTCTGGGGCGCCCCGGCCGCGTCAGAGGAGGCTGACGGGCCTGTGGAGACCCACGGACGGCGGGGCGGCCGGAGAGCCGCCGAGGTTTGCAGTGGCCGGCTGGGCAGTCTGAGGCGGCGTCCTGCCGTGGAAGCAAGTCAGGGCTCGGAACAGACGGTTCTTCGTCGGGGCTTCACTCACCCGGCAGCCGCTCTCAGCCCCTGCGTCCCGGGCTGACCGCCTGTGGGTGCCCCGCTGTTGCCCCGACGGGTTCCCCCAGCGGCCACCCCGACTTCCAGGCCCACACGGCCTCGCTCTGGCCGGCCGCGCCGCGACACAGACACTTAGCAAATGTTTCTCTCAGTTTGGGCAGCTGCGGTTATGAGAGGAAAATTACTCCTTTCCCTAAGAACGGGAAGAATTGTCTTCCTCCATTCTGACCTGCGAAGTCGCCGTCTGGGGGCTCCGGACTGGATGCGAAGACCCTGCGCAGAGGGCCTGGGAGAAAAGGAAGAAAAGCGCGTTCGTGAAATACGCGAGAAGCTTCAGAAGCAGCTGGCACTGGTCAAAGAGCACGTGCGAGCACCTCGTTTCTGGGGGCCCATGTCGGAGAAACTGCCCGCAGGCCTCGCGCCGCTCAGGCCCGCTGGCTGCAGCACCGCAGCACGGCCTCGCCGGACTGGACGGGTGGGGGCTGGACGGGCCTCCCGTGTGCTGAGAAGCGTGAGTTTGAAATCCGAGAACCTCTGTTTAAAATAAAACTGGAAGATACGGTAGTTGACATTTTAAAAAGCAAATTTGTGGATGCCGGGTTCAGAAGTGATCATTGGTCTGAGCCTTCGGCCCCAGGACCCCCCGCGAGGCCCCGCAGAGCTGGCCGCGCCTGCCGGCTCCGCTCTCGTCGTCGTACCCACCTAAGGGGCTTAGAATCGGGTTCAGGACCCAGCTGGGAAGCAGGAGGAGGACGTGGGAGTGAGGCCCTGCTGTCTCCTCGCAGGTAGGGACTGCAGAGAAACATGCGCCGAGGCGGGAGAGGGTGGGGGCCGGCACCCCTGCACCGAGGGGTGTGGCCCCCAGCGCCTCGCAGCAGTGGGGGGCAGGTGTGTGCATGGCGCCGTCACCCCGCCAGGCCTGAGCCATTTTATCTGCGTTGATGAAACGTGTCGTGTGTGAGCAGAAGCCAAGCCGGCCGCGCGGTCACCGGCCCACGGAGATTCCGTTCAGTCCTCTGGCGGAAGCCGGGTCTCCGCGCTTCCCTTCGCTCCGTCCACAGAGAGCACAGCGGGGCCGCACACTGACAGGGCCGGCTGGCATCCTCCTGCCCACGTTTTATGATTTTAGTGATTATAGCTTTTCTGATTTCAAAGTGATTCCAGCCTATTTTCTTATGCTGCTAAAACAAAAATTGTCATTTATTAGCGTAAGATGCATAAAAATATTGCATTTCCTCCTACTTGTTTTTTATAGGTATCTATGCAAATTTGGCCATAAAAAGAGCTGCGAGTATTAAACTATCACCACGGTTGGGTGAACTCGATCTAGTCATTAAGCAAAAATTGAATTATTAAAGCTCTTACGAAGCCAGTAATAATTAACAGAATCGGCTATTAGCAGCTCCCCCAACGCTGGGCTCTTTACATAATTTGCTTGGCCAGAAGAATAAGCAATTTCAAAGGTGCTTTTTTGTGTTTCCTCAGATATTCTTTATAAATTCTGCTTCAGTCATCCCCATTCACTCTCTCCAGTGAGCACAAACGGAGGAGGGAAATCACCTTAATGCCTTTATTCAGCCGTTCCTCACCATCACCTGGGAGGTTCTGTCCAGCCCTGGCCGGGCCCTCTGGCTGGCAAGTCTCCCCGTCCCTGCTGCCCCGCCCCACGCTCTCTGCAGCACCCCATTCTGGCACGGCTCGTGCTGAAATGGGCACTGCCCCCGGGATTTCGTTCCTCTTCTTCCTGCAAATTAATTCCTGCCTGTCCCTGTCGGAACATGCACACACACACACACGCACACATACACGCACACTCACACAGGTGCACGCACATGCACACACACAGGCACACACACAGACCATACAGGCACACACATAACACACATGCGCACACAGGCACACACATACACACATGCGTACACAGGCACACACATACATGCACACTCACGCAGGCGGACACATGTACACACAGAGACCATACACAGGCACGCACGCACATGCACATACACACAAGCACACACATACACACAGGCGCACAGCCAGGCACACATACACGCTCACACAGGCACACACACACACAGGCGCACAGAGGCGCTCACGCCAGCGCACGACACCGACAGGCCCACGGCACCTCAGGCACACTCGGCATTTTCCGGCCACAGCCCCCCGAGCCGCTGCCACACTCGCCGTTGTCTTCACGGCCGTGTCTCGTTCTGCTTTGTCACAGGGCCCTGGGGTCTCGCAGCCGCAGGGCTGCAGCCTGGGATCCGCCCAGAGGACGCGGGTCAGTTCGCGGGCCCAGAGCTGGCGGGCTACGTCCACGCCGGCCCCGCACTGCGCTCTGCTGGCCGGTCAGGCGGGGCCAGACCGTGGGCTGCTGTGCCCAGGTCCGCCGGCGGCGCTCTGCCTCTGCCGGGGGCGCCCGACCTCACCGACTCGGCGCGCACCCGCCCCGCCTGCCTGGGGCGCCGAGCTTGCCCGGAGGCCTGGCCCCCCCCCCCCAGGTCGTGAGTGTCTTCGTGCGTTTTGGAAGCAAAGTGAGTCATTGTCAGAGGGGCACGCACCTCAGTGCCGCGCCCCAGCAGGGAGGGCGCTGCCTGACGGCCAGGGCTGACCTCGCCCCTCCCTCCCAGGTCGCGCCCGCAGGCCTGCCCTCGGTCACACTGCGGCTCCCGGGCCGGCTTCCCCGACCTCAGCGCCGCCCCG
Source organism: Scalopus aquaticus (assembly GCA_004024925.1). Classification (NCBI taxonomy): domain Eukaryota; kingdom Metazoa; phylum Chordata; class Mammalia; order Eulipotyphla; family Talpidae; genus Scalopus; species Scalopus aquaticus. The sequence continues at coordinate 19,039 of PVIJ01010132.1, read as the reverse complement.
CCCTCCTGCTGGGCTCGCGCTCGGGCGCACCGGCCAGCGCGGCGCCCGTGCCTGGGCGCCCTCACCCGCAGGTGCAGCCGCGTCCCGCCCACCTCTCTGCTCCCTGCCCGGCGTCCACGCGGCCAGAGCACGGGTGCCGGCCCTGCAGCGCGGAGCAGACCGTCCCGGGCGCGGGGATCTGTCGTCTCAGACTCACGCTCCGGAATAAGGGGCAGCGAGGACGTGTGTTGGGGGAGCCCGTGCAGAGCGTGCTCGGAAATGCTAATCCTAAGGCCCTAATGGGGCACGAGGAAAAACCCTCTTTTTTTTACAGGGTTGTAATAAAATCTATGAAGATTATCTTCAGAAAAATGATTTCTCGTGCCAGGAAGCTCTCCCGAAGATAATGGTAAGTACAATTCACACAGTAATTTTCTTCAGAGGGGCTCAAATGATTTGCAAACATTATCTTCCGGCTCTTAATAGAGCCGTGTAAGGGCGCTGAAGAGCGGTAAGTCCCGGGAATCGCATTTGGAACCAAGCGAAAACCCAGGAAGGGAAGAGCCGCGCGGGCTGCGGAGACGCCCGGCCCCTCGGTGGCCCTCACCTGCGGCCCGAGCGCGGGAGGCGCAGGGAGCGTGCGCGCGGCCGTCGGGGGCCCGGGGTGTGGCGCGGCCTGCGTGGTGGGCGCACCTGGGCCTGCAGGAGGGGTCTAAGGCGGCGTCTCTGCGGCGGGGCGGTGGAGGACTTCGGGGAGCGAGGCGGCTGCAGAGCAGCTACGAGGCGGTGGCCGGGGTGAGGGGCTGGGGAGGGGTGCACACGACACGGTGGCGGTCAGTGTCCAGCGCATCGCTGGCATGGCCCGGGCGCTGTGGGCTCGCAGCTTTGCGCAGGACACCTGAGTGCCCACACACGAGAAAATCAGGGCGAAACCCTTGTGAAACCCTTGTGAAAATCAGGGCGAAACCCGCGATTTGAAATCCAGGCGCAAGGGAACGGCGGGGCGCAGGCGGGTGCTGTCTGCAGCTGCGGCCACAGCGAGGTCCCAGGCGAGGCTGGCTGGGACGCAGGACCCTGCCTCGCTGCGGGGGCGGGGGAGGGGCCCTGCGGTGAAGCCGGGGACTGGGACCGCGTCTCCGAGCTGCGAACCAGGGCGGGCTGCGCCTCCTGGGGGGTCAGGCCCCTCTCGGGAACGCCTGAGGCCGCCCCGGAGCCGTGTCTACCCTCAGCCGAAGCGCTGGGAGGCTGCGCAAGGTGAAGCAGGTGCCGGCGCCCGCTGCGCTGCGCTGGGAGGGGTGGGCGGAGGGGCGGAGTGTGCAGGCCCAGGCCGCGCCCTGCTTCCTCCGACACCGGCCGGGTCAGCACGTGCGGTGCTGCTGCAGCCCGTGGAGATGACCCCCTCGTACCCATGGCCGGTCTCGCGGCAGCCGCCCAGCCGGAGCGCTCCGCCCGCCTCTGCCGCTGGTGAGAAGGGGCGGCCGCACGCTCTGTCCAGCGCGCCTGGGGCTGGTGTCCGCCGCCCATGGTCTGCAGCGCTGGGGGGGCCTAGGCAGCCCTGGGCAGACGCGGGAAAGGAGGCTGGAAAAGCTGCGGGGACGCGTCTGCCCGGTGCTCTCCGAGGCCGCTTGGCAGTGACGTCCGGGCGAGTGAGAGAAACTTACCCCATGTGCAGAATGCAGAAAACTCCAAGTGTTTCTCTTGTAAGGACACTTCTTGTTCAGTGAAAAAGAAAAGTTCCAACATTTCACTTCCTGGCATTTGCTTGTAATTTGTTTGGCTGCGGGCTGCTTGCTGCACTTCCAGCGACCTGCTGTTTAGTCCATTCAGGTCACCCCGAAGCAATGAAAAGGGATTGTTTTAGGACTTTGAACTGGCAAAATCTCCACGCTGCAGTTTCTTAGTGTAATCGCCCGGCTGGTTATTCTTGGGCATGCGGAGGCAGAGCGCTCACCACGATTTAGGATGCGTTTGTGGGTGAGGGAACAGCCCAGCCCAGACCCACTCCAGGGAGTGACCCGAATTTCCTTGTCGCCGCTGGGATCTACGCAGATTTCGGACGCACGTTGCCGCGCGGGGTGTGAGCTGCTGGAGAGCCCAGGAATCCTCCGGCGTCGGCATGGCCGCCCCGCCCCCCCAGGTCCCGGGTGCTGCCTTCGCCGGTCGCTGGGGCGAGGGGCCGCGCACCTCCCTCTCCCCGTCTGCGTGAACATGGAATTGAGTAGGTGGGACCCCAGACGGCTCCCCACCAGCCCCCCGAAGGGCCCTCTACACACGGCTGCACCGAGATCGGGCGGTCCTCACGCGCGGCTCCCGCGGCCGGCGCCCAGGTCTCCTGCTGGTCTGCTTGTTTGCCTGAGCCCGATGCTGGATTTCCTGGACGGTAACACCGTCACCCGCTCCGCCCTCGGCAACAGTCTGGCAACATGGCCGCGACGCGGTGGCCGCGGAAAGCCCCACGAGCCCCTGCGCTGCCCGCGCTGCCCGTGTGCCGGCCAGTCGCTGCTCCCGGAGTGAGGGCCTGCGGCCAGACGCAGCCGCGGGACGGGAGAGAGGCTGTTGGTGCTCGATGTTCGTGCCATAGAAAAGCAAACAATCTGGCTTGATTCTTCTTGCGCTTTCATTTGTTATCTTTAAATTCAACACACAGTTTTGGCTCTAAACCTGGCGCTCCAACTGTGTGGGCATTTCCGACCTATCTGAAGGGCGGGGGGCTCAAACCCGTGCGTGTGCACACGCGTGACACGCGAGCCTGGCCCACGTGCAGCTCCGGCCGGAAGGGGCGTCTCGGGAGGTTCCTCTGCGAGCCCGCCGGTGGGAGCCGCCTGTGGGGCTGGCCAGAGACAAAAGCACATGGACAGCACCGGCTCCAGCCCAGCAGGCAGCCCTGCTGGCTCACCAGGTCGCCTCTTTGCGTAAGTCAAACGTGACTGTTTAGTTAAAACGATAAAAAAAATTTTAAAAGATTTATTTATTTATGCACACAAGAGCTGGGGTGCAGGCCAGAGATGGGGGGAAGAGAGGATTCCCCAGAGACAGAGTGGGGAGCAGAACGGGCGGGTCCACTGAAGTACACTGCTGAGGGGAGTAGCAGGGAGACAGGAGGGGTCTGCTGCGCCCTGTGGGAAGCTCCCTGGCCGGGGATCGAACTCGTGCTGCAGGGGCTGTGATAGCTTCATAGTGCTGAGACTTAACCCCTGTGCCACCAGGGAGGCCCTAAAACAATAAAAACTTTTATAATATTGTTCTAGACCATTTTAAATTAAAGACTTGGTAGACTTGTATGTCATTGCTTCCTGTCTGGAAAGAAAGCTCGGCTTTATTCCTTCAAAGCTTCCACCGAGCGCTGCTGGCCGGTCTTGCTCATGTCGGGAACACGGCGGAGTGCGTCCGTCCAGAACATGCTCAAGAACCAAGTTGAAAAGCAATTGTTCGTCTTTATCCATTTTCCCCCCAAAGATATAATTTGGGTTTTTCAACTTCTTGCCGTTTGTTCTTTGCTTAGGCTTCATGTCAATGAAGCAAGCACCTGGAGGTCGTGAGGTGTCCGGAGCTGGGAGTGGGCTGAGTCTGCGCCTTGGCCTGTGCCCCTGCCAGGGCCTCGGGGCCAGCAGCCACCTGCAGGCCCGGCTGTCTGGGCCCGGCTGGCAGAGCCAGAGCGTTGCGGGAAGGCAGCGCCCGCTGGGCGAGCAAGTTCCAGGGACAAAGGTTCAATTGACCAGAAGACACAACAACTTATATATCTCATGCAGTTTTATACCTTCAAAATAAGACTTGCAGTCATCTGCACAGACTTCTCTACATAGACTTAGGCATGGCTACAAATTAATGAACCAAATATCTGTCTCCAAACTTAAGAGAAAAGAGACTGGCAAAATAAACCCAAAGAAACGAGAGAGCAGAAGAAAAGAAAAAAATAAAGCCAGAACAGAAGTTATTAACACAGGAAACAAACACAGAATTGACAAGCCCGGAAGGTGGTTCTTCAAAATCAGGACGGTGATAAGCCTCTGGTGAGACCCACCGAGAAGAGAGAAGGCCCAAATAGCCAACTTCATGGATGAAAAGAATCAGTCCCTATAGAACAGGCAGATATCAAAAAGATAATAAAGTGATATTATGGACAACTTTAAGCCAAAAGAACAATTTACCTGAAATGGACAAAGTAGCCTAGAAAAATATAACTCACCAACTCTGCTCTCTTCCCCCAAAATGTGATTAGGCTTGCTGTAAGGAGTACATTTTTTTTCATTAAGGAAACCTGGATCCAGACAGTTTTGCCTCCGAGTTTTCTCCAAATATTTAATCAAGATGTAACTCCAATTATATGAGTTTTTCTAAAATTTATTTTATGAAATAATGAATCTGGTAAAGAAGACAAAGAAGACTACAGGCCATCTCTCCGTGAATAAAGAGAAAGAAATCTTATACAAAATATTAGTTTGCTAAATCTAAATTATATAAATAACCACCTCATCGAGTTGATACCAAAACGCAAGGCTGATTTATCACTAGAAAACCCATCAATTTAATCCAACTCAAGATCAATGATTAAAGGAGAACAATAATGCAGTTATTTCTATAGATGCACACGTGTGTTCAATACACTCAAAATCCAGTCAGAAAATTAGGAATGGAAAACAACTTTCTAGATTTACGCGAAACAAAACAGCAGAAACTCTTCCTTCTCGGTGAGAGGCTGGCGGTCTCCCTTGGTTCTGGACACAGGACGTGATGGTCTGGTCAATATTTCTTTTTAGCAGCGTGTGGAGGCCGCAGACATCAGCCACTGTAAACTGACACCACCCGGTGACTGTAAAGAAAGAATTAGAGATTCAAGAGAAAGATGCCACACAGGGAAGGCTCCACAGGGGTGGAGGGTCTCCGGATTTCTGAAGACTTCAGGAGAGGGGCTACGCCGAATGGAAACAAAATCGGTTTTAGAAAATTACTATTTCTCTAGACCAGTAAAAAATGCAATAGAGGAGCAGAGACTATTTAGATCAAGACCGGAAAATCCACAAGACACATTTTTGACCAAAAGTGCAAGCCCTATATGAAAAACTCACAGACCCTGGCTGATGGCACGAAGGGCCTGGAGGAGAGACAGGGCTGATTGCCGCGCGCCCCGAGAAAGGCCACTGCTCCCCTTCTCCTGCTGAAGCACAACCAGTGCAAGCCCACGGAGAACGCGACACATGCAGGACAGTGGGTGAGCTTGGCGGAAGCCCCTGAGGCCGCTGGGCAAGTCCCTGTCACCCAGACCCACTGAGGGGCGACAGCTCTCCACGGGCCTGTGGTCAGCGCTTTTCATTAAGGCCCAGTCTTGGCGCGGCGTGGAGCGCCCTGGACAGGCGTGGGCAGTGGCCAAGCAAGCCTGGGGCGGTGGACCCCCCACCTCACAGCTCTGCGGGGCGCCAGGGCTTGCCGGGGGCTCCCTGGTCCACAGGGCCCGCACAGACAGCGAAGGGCTTGGGCTCTGTCCCAGCTGCAGGTTGCTCTCCGTGGATCGCCAGCTGATTGCCCGGCACAGAGTAGGGCCACGAGGTGAAACGCTAAAGCAACGTGAAATTTGAGCTGCAACTATGGACAATGTCAATACCTCAGCTAGAAACATTTTTTTTTTAAGATTTATTTATTTATGCACACAAGAGCTGGGGTGCAGGCCAGATGTGGGGGGTTGTGAGGATTCCCCAGAGACAGAGTGGGGAGCAGAACAGGCGGATCTACTGAAACCCACTGCTGAGGGGAGCAGCGGGGAGACAGGAGGGGTCTGCCACGCCCTGTGGGAAGCTCCCTGGCCGGGGATTGAACTTGTGCTGCAGCGGCTGCGACAGCTTCACAGGCTGAGACTCAACCCCTGCACCCCCAGGGAGGCCCTTATCTTTGATTCTTGTAAAAACATTTCCTGAGGCCATCATCATAATTTGTGGGTCCCTGTACCAAAAAAAAAATGTGGGGTCCTTTGTTCAAATAGCAGAGCAAGATCTATTTAAGAGATCCCCACGGAAACTGCCCCCTTAGAAAGTGCCGTTACTGATAAAACACAGTAGGGCATCAGCACGGCGCGAGAAGTACAGTTTGTGAAGTGCAAAAAGGAGTGTTTTTAGTGTGACAGCAATGTCTGACTATAGAAAACAACAGACACCATTTCCCTAATGTGATGCTTGATCCTAAGATCTTTGGCTCAATTTCCAGCAAATTTCCATTTGGGTCACCAATAGTTCCACATTTTCCATCTTAATTTTCAACCAACATAATTAACAGTGTTAGTAGTTGACTGTAAGATCCCGGTGATTTTTGTTGATTTTCACTTGCGAAGGTCCTTTCTCCTGGCGCAGCTGTTACTGGCGCTGTACGGAGTATTTTTGTGATAGGATCTGACAAGAGCGGGGAGCACTCCTGGCTAATTATTTGGAAGCAGAGATCTCAGTCCTCGTGGAGCTGACGGTGCAGGCGAAACGAGATGCTGAACAGGCTTCAGGCTCTGCGTGAGCAGCCGCGTTGCCCAGGGCCCCGCGGCCGGACGGTCAGACGGCAGTTCACACAGCGCGCTCGCTTCCTCTGGCTTTCCCTCACACTTGGGAAGGTTGAAAGAAGAAATGGAGGGCCTCCCTGGCGGCGCAGTGGGTTAGGCACAGCGCTGTGGAGCTGTCGGCGGCTGTGGTGTGAGTTCGATCCCCGGCCGGGGAGCTTCCCACAGGGCGCAGCAGACCTCTCCTGTCTTACCCCTGCCCCCTCAGCAGTGGGTTTCAGTGGACCCATCTGTTTGCTCCCCACTCTGTCTCTGGGGAACCCTCTTGCCACCCCGCGCCTCTGGCCTGCACCCCAGCTTGTATGCAAAAACAAATAAATCTTTAAAAAAGAAGAAGAAATGGAGCACTTCACGACACATGTCTTACACATCTTTGTGTTCTGTGTGTCTTCACACAAGGAAAAATAATGTGAGTTAGTCTTTCTTGCTAACGATTGGTTGACGCTTCAGATGAAAATTCTCTTCCAGGGGATGCAACATCCTAAATGCAAGTTCTCCGCAGTCGGTGTGTTTGTCCCGACGGCCTCAGCAGCTCCTGAGCGTCTTCAGGCCCGGATGGGCGCAGCCCTGGGCGCTGCCGGCCCCACACCGGCGCCCAGTTCCAGCGGCTGACCCCGCGCCCCAGGCCCCCACACCTGTCACCCCGTGAGCTTGTTCCCGGCCCAGCTGACTTCACCTGCGGAACACACAGGCGGAGTCCCCTGGGAAGAATCTCAAGGGCGCCCCAGCTGCGCGCTAAGGCGCACGGGAGCAGCGGGAGCCGGCTCCGCGGGCGCGGCTCTGGTCCCGGGCCGCCTGCGCGTGCTTCGAGCGTCTCCTGAGCAAAGGGTGCGCCTGTTCGTTTTACCCGTAGCCCTTTCCACCTCTCTGCATTTGAAAATGACCTGTCGCCTAGATGTAAATTATAGTTGGGACCCATTGCTTTTCTGCGCGGTATCAGTCTGCAAGGTGATCGTTAACAGGCTGGAACCCGTGAGACCCCGCCGTCGAGTAACCGTTTTCCAGGTGGTTTCTGTGCCCGAGCTGTTGCCCAAGGTGACTCGGGTAAATGACGACCACCCCGCTTCTGACTTTAGGAGGATACATGTTTTATATCACCACTAAAGGCTAGCTGTGCAGATATTTAGGCACAGGGAAAAAAGCAGGAAATGTTTTATTTAGGTCATTTCCTCCCTCACAGCCCTCGTGCAGGCGCCCGCTCCGAGGCCGCCCCACAGCCTCGCCCCGCAGCCTCCGCCACCCCGCAAGGCCGAGCCCGCGGGCAGGCGCAAGGCGAGGAGCAGGGCGGGCCCGAGGCGGCGGGCGCCGGAGCCTCCAGCCCGCTCGAGTCTTTGCTCTCTCTGGCGTCCTCTCACGGCCCCCTCTCCGGCCGCCCCCCGTGCCCCCGCAGCCCTTGTCGGAGCGCCGCCGCCCTCGCACCGGCCCGCCAGGCTCCGGGGCGCACACCCGCGCACGCGCCCACGCTCAGGCGCCCGCCGTCAGGCCGCTGCCCCGCCCACGCGCCCTCCGGTTAACGCGGTCAAGGCTGCGGGTGGTGGCCGCAGAGGCCAGTGGCGGAAGAGCCCGACGGGTTCGTCGCCCACGCCGCTCTGCAGACGCGCCCTCCAGCTCTGCGCATAGCGCGGTGGCCGCTGCGCGTGGTGTCCCTGGGCGCCGGCGTTCTCAGCAGCGCCGTCGGGGAGCTCCAGGGCGCGGGAAATCACAGACAGGGGCCAGCAGAGTCGGGCGCTGACTCCCGGCGGTGGCTCGTGTGCGGCGGGGTCCGCCCGCGTGGCCTCTCGTCCATTCCCGGGGCTGGGGCCGGCTCCTCCGGGCGCCTCGGCGGGCCACGGGCTCTGGGTGCCCATCGCCACGTCCACCCCCACGAGGAGCCAGGCCGGGGGTGGCGTCCAGCCCACCCTGTGGCCCGTCTTCGGCGCAGCGGCGTGATCTGGTGCCCGTCCCCGAGGCCGGGCTTCCCCGCAGGCGCAGCCTTCGTGCGGGACACCGCGGGGCTGGGGCTGCGGGAGACCCATTTGCGCGCGGACTGTCGGGGCGTCTGCTGTTTGCGGTGTCAGGACTCTGGGGAAAGGCCGGGCCTATTCAAATATTTAAATCGTTTTCTGTGACCACAAAATTTCCATCTTAATGAACCCAGCCCTGTCCAGATCCCCCCAGAACCTTTGCTTCAACCGCAGCTCAAAGAATTTCAGCTGCTGGGAGAACATTTTGTCAAGGAGATGTGGTAGGATAAATTCTTTTTTAAAAAGATTTATTTATTTATGCATACAAGCCTGGCTGTAGATCAGAGAGGTGTGAGTGTGTGTGGGGGGCGTGGTGAGAGGACTCCCCAGAGACAGAGTGGGGGGCAGAAGAGGCGGATCCACTGAAATCCGTTGAGGAGGGGAGCAGCGGGGAGACAGGAGAGGTCTCCTGCGCCCTGTGGGAAGCTCCCTGCCGGGGGCCAAACTAGTGCTGCAGCGGCTGCGACAGCTTCAGAGGCTGAGACTCAACCCGTTGTGCCACCAGGGAGGCCCTCTTCTTTTTATTCTTTTTTTTTATATAGATTTATTTATTTATGCACACAAGCTGGGGTGCAGGCCAGAGGTGTGGGGTGGGGGTGAAAGGATTCACCAGAGACAGAGTGGGGAACAGAACAGGCGGATCCCCTGAAAGACACTGCTGAGGGGGCAGCGGGAGACAGGAGAGGTCTGCTGCGCCCTGTGGGAAGCTCCCTGGCAGGGAATCGAACTCGCGCTGCAGTGGCTGCAGATAGCGTCACAGTGCTGAGACTCAACCCCTGCACCCCCAGGGAGGCCCCAAGTATAGGATAAATTCATGAAGCGTCTAGTGCAGTTCATTTGGGTAATGTCTCTCCTCTTCAAGAGCCTGTAAGGGGAAGGCTGGTCTCAGCAGTAGACCGGCTGCTGTGGTGGGGAGCGCTGGGGGTGGGTGGGTGAGGGCAGCAGCTGTGTAGAGGGGGTGGAGAGAACACTAGAAAACACACTTATGTGGTGCGGTTGAGAGACAGAATCCAAAATCACCTATATTTGCTTTACCTACAACTTGAATTTCTCAGTAATTAAGAAATTAATTCCAAATATGTATATTTCAGTAGAACCCATTTTTGATTTTAAGAGTCAGAACGAATTCAATCTAGCATGAGAGCCAGATTCTTAAAGATTTCTGCAAGGATTGCTATTTTTAGTGTGCTGAAAAAATGTATGACTTCCAGTTCAGGTAAAAAATATCTGAAGAAATTGAATTTTTTTTTTCATTTTAAGAAGAGAAGACGGTGTTTTCCTCATCTCTGAGAATGATGATGGTGTAAGAGCTGTGCTGATTATTCTGTGGGCGCCAGGAGGTACAAGTTGAGTTGATTAACAGAGGTCTGGGAGACAGAGTCCAGCTTGGGAAGAAGAGACTCGCAGCCTCCCCGAAGCAGGAGTTGGCTCTTCGCCACTAGAGGTTCACACGCAACCCGAGGGTCCGTGAGGGTTTAGAGCATAGTTCCAGGGACCTCCTGGGGTATCTTCTGGACCACGAGCTAAAGTGGTCCAAGGGCCCCCTTCCTCTGGACACTGAAACCACATCCACAGAACTCTCGCCCACTGCTGGCGGGAGAGCAAGTAGGTACACCCCTGTGGAAAATGGTATGGAGGTTTCTTAATAAAATAAAAATGGAAATTCTTCACGATCTGTCAATACGTTTATCAGATACTTACCCAAACAATATGAAGACTCTAATACAAAAAGATTTATCAGCACCTATGTCCATGGCAGCACTGTCCATAGTCGCCAAGCATGGAACCAGCCCAGCACCCTTCAACAGCCAATGGATAAAGAAATTGTGGAGTATGTATTCAATGGAATATTACACAGCTATGAAAAAGATGAAGTGGTGCTTTTTGGGACAAAATGGATGGACCGAGAGGTGATTATGTTAAGTGAAATAAGTAAAAAAATGAAAGACAAATGCCATACTGTTTCACTAATCTGTGGACTATAAGCAAGCAAATAGCATACACAGCAAAAGAGAGTAGGACTAAATCTTGAACGCAGTGAAAGAATATCATGGCTGCCAGCGGGAACACGGGAGAGGCAGGAGGAGCTGGTGAAGAGCGCGACGGGGTGTGGGCTGGGGAGCTTTGGCGGAGGGTGAGTGGCGGGTGTGCACAGATGAAAGAGCAGAAGCGCAGCCCCACGTGAAAACAGAGATGAGTAACTGAGTGGTGTTCGCGATGGCCGTAGGTGCGTAAGTGCCAGTTCTATCATTTTATTGCACGTTCACTGATGTGGCGGCAGGCGCTCTCTCCACTGCCCATTTCCTGTTCACAAAACTGACTCTTGTCTAGGGGTGGAACATAAATAGTCTATACATGCAGCTTCAATGTATTTCCACAGTGTGGTTTAGTAAGTGTATCCCGTATGTTTGTCATCTCTGGTGAATTTTAAAAATTAAAAGTAAGCTTTTTTGCTGTCGCTGACGGCGGCCGTGACTGAAGAGGCAGGTGAGGGCCTCTGAGCCCTGGGGCTGTGGCGGGTCAGCCCAGAGGCTGCCCTAGACCTGGGCAGGGGCCTCGCCCGCTCAGCACGGGCACCGGGCAGTGCGGACCTGGGACTGCCCACGACGTGAACAGTGTGCCCCGCGGGGTGGGGCCGGCACGGGTGCAAGCCGACCTGAGGTGGCCACACTCCCTTGCTTCAGGGGACCGACAGGTGACTGCAACCTGGCACGTCAGGTGGTGGGAAGCAAGAGGAGCCCAGCTGTGGGCACACGTGGGCCGTGACTGCGGGCGTGCCCGCCGCTATCCTCTGTCGGCTGGAACGAAACGTCTCCGGGAATCGCTGTTCAGCGGAAACTGAGCTCACAAAGCCTTTAAAAGCTGCGTCACTACGTTCTACCTCACAGAAAGCAAACTGCTGCCGCGTTATCACGTGTGTGAAAAAGGTGGTTTTTTTGCAGGTTTTCAGGACCAAGTATGTCTAGCTGTGTTGGGCATTGTTTCTCTGAAGTTTGTAAAGCTAACCGAGGAACAGAAAGTCAGCTCAGAAGCTTAATCACAGAGGGGGTGGTGAACCCCAGGCCGGTGCGCAGGGCCGACGGGCGCAGGCGGGCACAGGCGGGCGGCCAGCAGGCGGGCACAGGCGGGCGGCCAGCAGGCGGGCATAGGCGGGCGGCCAGCAGCAAGGCCCCCCAGCCTCCCCGGATGCATCTCTCTCTCAACGCGCCTGCAATTTCCTCCAGGCTTAGTGCTCTGTTATTCATCGATATTTATCACGTGCCCATTTCAAGATCATTTCAGACTCGAAGGTTGTAGCAAAAGCATATTTTTGCTTCTTGACAATAAAAACCGATAGAGCATATTTTCAAATGGCAAATTCAGGTTGTTAATGAAAACTTCAAGGCACGTCGGGCCTGAGAACCATTCGCATTACATCTTGGTGGCTCTGATCTAGGAGCAGAAAGCTCTGTGAGCTGCAACTGACTTCTGACAGAATGCAGGGAGACGCCGCGATGTCGCTGACAGGGCAAACCGCCCCACTGAGGCCCGCGGCTCGGTGTGACCCAGAGGGCGTGTTTGTGCGTGTGCGCAAGCCCAGAACTGGGAGCTTGCAGCCAGAGCCAACAGCACGTTTGGAGCACTCCGTGTTGGTGCAGATCAACACGCATGTGCGTGTCTGGAGCCCCGAAACCAAACTGCTCAAACGGCAAAGCCCGTCACCTTGCAAGCTCCAGACGGAGTCAGGCTCGGCCTGTGAGGGGCTCGGCCGGGGGCCCAGCCCGGCCTGCTCCTGGGCAGCGGCTCTGAGAGCCAATCAGAAGGGCTGCCTGGGCTGGCCGGAGCCCTCCACAATGGGCCCTGGGCTGGCCACTCGCTGCCTCCCCGCAGAGTCCCCCGCATTTCAGTCGGGGCTCCGAGCGTCTGCGGCCCCGCCCCGCCCCCGCTGCCTGCATTTCCTTCGCGTTCGTGATGTTAGTCGGAGATCCACGTGTGCTCTGGGGCTGGCTGTGCTTCCGGATGTGGCCGCCCGAGCAGCCCCTTCAGACTGCACCCCTTCCTATTGCAAATGAACTGGCATCACACAAAGTCTCCTCAATTAAAAAAAAATTCCAGAGGACACGGCCATTAGCTGGATGAAACACAAAATAAATAATTACCTCTCCTTTGTGAAGGAGGTCATCTGATTTTGATCTAGCTTTTCTCTTATTTTCTACTTTAAAACTTACAAAGGTCCGGGGGATGTGATCTTAAAAAACCAATCTGTGCAATTCACTTTTAAAAATCGCCCCCCCACCCTTAGCTTGGCAGAAAATTGAGGGCGGGGCTGAGACCCTGGAGGGCAAACAGTGTGCTCGAAGGAGGCCGGCCGCCTGCGCGCGTCTCCGGTCTCTGCTTCCATCCTCCTGCTCTACAGGGTGGCCGAGGCGCCGCGGAGAAGGGCGGAATGTGCGCAGAAGACAGGGCCGGAGAGGCAGGGGCTGGGGCCAGACGGCAAAGAAACGGCCGCGAGCCGCCCTCCCCCAGGCCCTGCGCACGCCGCGGTTTCCATGGCTGTGGGGCCGGGTCTGCGCTTATTGGCAGGAGTCGTCTTATCTTTTAAGTCACTGAGTCTGGCATTTCTTCCCCAGAATTAAATAAAAGCTGCATTTCAGGAACAAAGGACGAGAGCACGGGGTTACGCGGCTGCAGGCTTCACGAGCGATCCCAACACGGCGCCGGGAGGCCGGCGGGCCGCTCGGAACCAGGGTGGCGGCCCACGGTGCGCGCGACAGCCCCCCAGAAACGGGGCCTTCCGCGCGCCATCGCCCTCCGCTCCCGGGCTCCTGCACAGCCTCGCCTGGCCCTCCCTGGCGGCAGAGGCAGACACCAGAACAAGTCATCGCCATCGTTATTGTGGTCCAAGATGAAAGGCTTGAGCCGCGCACATCATTTTTTGCGTGGCTTTCTCTTCGCCACATGCAGGGCTGAGTTCCCATCACGAGCTTATCAACAGCGGCCTGAGCGGGGCGCGGGGTCGCAGCTGCTTCTCTCCTTCGGGCGCGTTTGCGTTTTCTTCTCAGCACCTTCGTTTTCCTGTCTCCACTTTGGGAGAGACAGCAAATCGCTTGCATAATTTGATTTTGAGCATTTTAGAGCAACGGAGTAGATTTAGTTTCCCCCAGAGCATTTTATTAAGGAAATATTCATAGAGCGAAGGAAAATCCAATATGAAATATAAAAAGGAAACAAGTAAGTGAGATGGGTTTTTATTACGTGGGGCTTGTTTTGATCAATCAATCACCGAGGCCAAAAATTCTTTAGGTCCATATTTCAATGCAAATATTGGTGGGGGAGGTTCAATCAAAGTCTCCAATGTTTAATGAGGTGTCTCTTCCATTCTTCTTAACTGAAGTACTTTAAAAACCAAAGTGGTTAAACTTAATAATTTTATTAGACGGTAATAGTTATTTTATTAACATTTTTCTCCAAGGATTTTTCGGTCTGATTATGAGTACTTGGCAATTTCAGACAGCATGATGGATGCTGCTTTTCTATGACAAGAATTTTAACAGCCCTCCTTCAGCTCTCAATGCTCGCCCAATTATGCATCTGAGCTAGTAACCTTGAATTTATGTTGCCATAGAGACAAACTGGTCATGCATTATGGATTATCATTGAAATTCTACACCCCTACCTAGCATAATGAGAGTTGGGGACTTAATCAAATCAGCCATTCTGCGCGACACAAAGTGAAGCGCCGCTCGCATTGTTCGGCAGAAAGGAAGCGGCCCGGTGGGGAGGCAGCTGGGCGGGCGGCGGCGCGGGCTGTGTGGGCAGATGGCGCTCCCTGCCCGCCCTGCGCAGCTGTCGGCGGCGGCCGCACCTTGTCGCCATGGCACGGCGAGCCGGGGCTGGGAATGCGCTCGCGCGGCCGCCCGCGCCATCTTTCCTCCCTCCGGCACCGGCGCCCGCGGGCAGGGGACGTGGTGGGCCGGGAGGCGAGGGCGCGGGACTCTGGCCGCCCTGGTCCTGCAGGACGGCCGGGCGGGCGGACGCCCATCGGCGCGGGGGGTCAGCGTGGCTCTCGCAGAGCCGGGACCCTGCAGAGCCCGCCCTTCGGGGCCTGCACCCCCTTCTCGCCGGGGACCCTGGGTCCCTGCCTGGAGCGGAGACCAGGCCCGGTTCTCGGGGTCCGAGGGGCAGCCGAAGCCCCGGCGGCGTCCAGCGCTGGGAGCGGAGGGCGGACGGCCCTGGAGGTGTCGCCCTGGCCGAGCGGCCTCCTGCGGGTCTGTCCCCTGGACAGCGCGGGCCGCAGGCTGCAGCGGGAAGGCCTGGGCGGTCCGGTCCTGGGGCAACCCGGGCGCATGGGCCTGGGGCTTGGCCGCGCTCCTCCGCGCCCCAGCCCGGCGGCGCTGCACCCCGCGCTAATCAGCAGAGGGCCCGGGCCTGCGGCCATTAGCCGTTGACAGACAGGCCGGCCACCTCCTTCTCCCATCTGGAGCTCTCTGCACACTTGACTGTTGTCCCTTTCACAGCTCTTTCCTTCCCTCCCAGCCTCCGGTTTCAGGCTGCCTCAGCCATTTGACTTGGAGACATTGCTCTGTGGTGTGCCAAGGGGGCTTCCTTAACACTTTGTGTGCCGGTGCCCTTTCAATTTACCAGCCCTCGGGGCCGGCCATGTTCTGTGCCACCGCATGAATGGTAGAAGCATTCACTAAAACACACACAACTCCTGAACGACTGGATATTCAAGAAACTGTAATATCTCTCGTAAAACACCTTACACTTTCACCAAAGCAAGGTGCAAAGCTTCTAGACTGAGCACGATCAAAGAAATAGCTCCTAATAGTTCAAGATAAATCCACCGTGGCGTGAAAAACCGGAGACCAGATGAACACGTATTAATACGTGAGTGGCCACCTGATACTGGTGACAAAAACACGTACTGATACGTGAGCGGACCACAGAGTGTTAAATATTTCACAAGGCTTTGGGTGTCTCGCCACTGCAGACCTCCCCGCCTGCAGAACAAGCAAAAACAGTCCTATCAATGAAACGTGCTTTGACCCAATAGATTATAACGGCTCCAAAAAGCCATTCCACCTTCTCCTGTGCACGCTTTGCTGCTGTGAGGTATTTTAGTCAGGTCCAGAAGGCCGGGCCAAGGACCCCATCTGTGGCCAACACAAGGTGGCTTTTTAGCCGTCCTGAGACCGGCTCAATATGCACATTTCAGAGTTTCCCGGGGTCTGTTATCGACACCCAGGGAACTGGACGCACAGGAAAATCTAACAAATTAAAAGTTATCTTTTTTGTTATATTCCCAGCGTCGTTATAGGTTATCTATCTGTAAAAATATATAAAGACATAATCTGGATTTACACTTTAGCACCTGAAAACTGTCATTAAAACGCTGACATTGTATTAAACTTGCCATAAAAATAAAATATCTGAGGGAAAACAGAGGTGAGGAAATCTGCAGCCCCCGGACAGATTCCTAGGGGGTCGCGTCGGAGCGGGAGGCTGGGGGGCTGCTGGCTCCCAGCGGTGGGGAGCTGGTCTCGACCCCAGGGCTGCGGCAGGGCTGAGCACACCTGGCGCAGCCCCCTCAAAACCACCTGATGAAACTTACCCTTTCCCTGTGAAATCGTACCTAATGGGCAGGCTTCTTCCCCCTAAAATTGTTGCAGAGAAGCACAGTGAGAAAGCGTTCCAAGCTGGATACTGCAAGCTCTAAATACACATTTTACACGTGGGGCAAAATGAAGAAAAGAAGGGTGCATGTTCCCATTTTCCTTCAGACTGTTCATGTGCTGCACGCACTAGGCAGATGTGGATTTAAGATGAAGAGCCACGTTGCTTATTTTCTCCAAGACTACTATTCATGAACGTGTGACTGTAGCCGTCAGGAGTTTCATTAGATAGTCATAATTTTCATATTTTGTGAAAAATTATCTTATTTTCAAGGGGTTTTTGGGTGAAATTTCAAACATACATAAATAGAGAGAGACGGGGCCTCCCTGGTGGTGCAGTGGATTGAGCGCTGCGCTGTGGAGCTGTGGGCAGCTGCGGCACGAGTTCGATCCCCGGCCAGGGAGCTTCCCACATGGCGCAGCAGACCCCTCCTGTCTCCCCGCTGCCCCCTCAGCAGTGGATTTCAGTGGATCCGCCTGTTCTGCTTCCCACTCTGTCTCTGGCACGTCCTCTCACCGCCCCTCCCACACCTCTGGCCTGCACCCCAGTTTGTATGCAAAAATAAATAAATCTTTAAAAAAGAATAGAGATGCCCTAAATGTATAGTTGGTATCGACGTGGTCACAGACTAGGTTTCCAGCCAAGCTGCCCCCGGGACCAGGCATAGGCCACCCCACCATGAGGCCCTCGTGGCGCCGGCGTAGTCTCTGCTCAGGGTCAGTAGTGGAAGTTTGCTGGTCACTGAAGACCAAAAGGCCTCTTCAGGGCCTCCCTGGTGGCGCAGCGGTTGGGCGCTGTGCTGTGGAGCTGTCGGCAGCGGTGACGCAGGTTCGATGCCCGGCCGGGGAGATTCCCACATGGCACAGCAGACCTCTCCTGCCTCGCCCGCTGCTCCCCTCAGCAGTGTGTTTCTGATCCGCCTGTTCTGCTCCCCACTCTGTCTCTGGTGAACCCTCTCGCCACCCCGTGCCTCTGGCCTGTACCCCAGCTTGTATGCATAAATAAATAAATCTTTAAAAAAAAAAAAAAGCCTCTTCACTCGCTAAAAGTGACCTGATCTCTCGGATCTCTCAGCCAGCTCGCCTCCGTGCCCGGCAAGAACCGCCAGGCTGAGCGCGCTAGTTTGTGTGACGGCACGTCCAGGAGTTCCCATTCCAGGTCTTCACCACCGAAGGCCTGCAGGTAAAAGCCACCTGCTGTGGTCTCACCATGTCAGGATGCTTTGCTCTCTGCCCCGTGCGCTGCGGAGACCAGGAGCGTGGCCCAGCGTGCGGCAGCAACTTACACCTTATTTCCTTGCTTTGGCCGGACGCGCGTCGGGAACCCCACGGAGAAGAGAGAAGCCCTACGAGGGCGTATGGGAAGTGTGGCTTCTTGTCCGCGGGCGATCGGGAGTCAGAGGGACGCTGTCTCGTGTGCCGGGGGGACGGCAGCGGCACCCAGACGGGACAGCCACGCAGCCGCCCCGCGTGCCCTGGCGGGGACCCGCAGCCTCGCAGCCACCCAGATCACAGGGTCTGCGGCCAAGAATGCCTGAGTTCGGGGGCCTCGCCAGCCCCCTGGGGTGCTGGAGAGTTCTCTTGGCTTCTCCGGCCCTTTTGTCTGCAGCACGGAGGAAAACATCTCCCTGCGAAGACTTCTGGGGCAAAGGAAACCCGACGCCCCAAGAAGACACGGGGCGTGAAATGTAAGTGGAAATGCAGGGCAGTGCCTCGGGGACCCAGGCAGCTGTGTCTCAGGGTCTCGGGTGGGGTCTGTCTGTGTGTGGGGGGAGCCCGCGCCGTCGCAGCCGCTCCCGAGGCTGCCGATCCTCCTGAGATGCCGCGGAGACCCCCGACCGCGAGGACTCCCGAACCCGGGAGGCGCCTGCTCTCTCTGCGCCCCCAGGCACGGCTGCCAAGGCCCAGCAGAGGCGGCGGGTCCCGCGGAGGACGCGCCTCGGCTCGCGGCCGGTCAGCCCCAGGAGGACGCTGCGCCCGGGGCGCCCAGAGGCAGGCGGCCGGTGGACAGGGCCGCGGCCCGGAGGCTGGCTTCCCGCGGAGGCAGAGGGGCCGCGAGAGGGGTGCGGCGACTGCGGTCCCGAGTGTGCCGAGGGGCAGCTTCATTTCACGCGGCCGCAGGGAAGAGAGAGGCCGGGGAGGGAGACGAGGAGTTGGATTGGACAGTGCCGGATGGAATCTCCGACGGCAAAGAGCCCCTGGGGTTATCAGCTTCCACACTGAGTATTTCCGGCGGGCTCCCGCCCCTGCCCCGTCAGGACCGGCCAGTGGCGGAACAGCCCAGCGCGGGTCTGCTGCCTCCTGCCCTGCTCTGCAGCAGGCCGCTCTGCTGGGCTCCGCCCCCTTCTCTTGGTTTCCCTTTGGTTTGCTCCCAACAGGGACCCTTTTGGGATCAGAGGGAAAGGCCCCAAGGGAGTCTCTGCCCTGCAACCCCGAAACCTGAGCACCCCTAGTTGTCCTCAGCGCAGGACCCGCGCCCAGGGCGGGCGAGGGCGGCGGGCCTGGGGCAGAGACGGAGGACGAAGCGCCCTAGCGGGGTGGACAGAGGCTAACTGCGCAGCCGCTTTGGGTGAGCCGGGCGGCCTCGGCGCCAGGGAAGGCGGCTGAGCCCACGCGGAGCGGGCGAGGCGGAGGGGCGGGCGGCACCTCCGGCTGCTTCACTCTCGGCACGCCGGAAACCAGCAGACGTGGGTGGGCCCGAGCCCGCCGGCAGGCGAAGGTTCTCTTCCCTGCAAGAACGGTCCGCGGCTCTGTCAACCACAGGGAGGGCTGGGGCTCGTGCGGCGAGGCGTGGGGCAGGCTGCCCAGCACGGGAAGGACAAGCAGAGAACAGTGGTCTGAAGGGGCCCAGTGGGCCCAGTGGGGGAGGG
>PVIJ01010131.1:0-62170 GCA_004024925.1 Scalopus aquaticus | reverse complement strand
GTCTAGCATTTAGGAGCACTAGGTAGCATTTCAGCACTACACCTGTACTTCAACTTAAACAATGAAAACAGCAACACAATCAACAAATGTGAAAACATGGCACTAAGTAGACTGCAGAGGACACTCCTTTGGAGTGAGAGCTGAAACAAGAGGCAGGGTGTACTTTGTTCTGCCTCTGCTGGGAAGGCATGTGTCAGGTGACACACACTTTTTGTTGTTCTGCCTATGTCCTTGAATGACCATGAAGGGTCATGAGAATTTTAGAATTATATACAAATAAACTTTAGGGACTGGTCCACCCTGGTGGTGCAAGGGGTTAAGTCTCAGCTTATGAAGCTATCCACAGCCACTGTAGCACGGGATGGCTACCCGGCCAGGGAGTTAACCCATATGGCGCAGCAGACCTCTCCTATCTCTCCTGCTGCTCCCCTAAGCAGTGTATATCGGTCAATTCACCTGTTCTGCTCCCCACTCTGTCTCTGGTGAATCCTCTCACCCCCACCCCCCAGCTCTTGTATGCATAAATAAGTAAATCTTTAAAAAATAAAATAAACTTTAGGGACTAAGTGAATTCACAAATACAAAATCCACCAATAATGAGGATTGGCTCTACATACACACAATCAGAGGTGAACCAGATGGATATGCCTAAGCTAGGAACAAGTTTCTCCAAGTGGTAGCAACGCAGCTCTATTATAGGTAATATTGATTTTAATCTTTTTGTTCATTTGCTTTTTCAAGGTGAACTAATCACACCACACTTCAACTCTTGTAAAAACCATGATCATCAAATTTTTATAGCAAACATATCAACATTTTGATTAGAAGAAAATTATAACTAACAAAATCCTCAAAATTATGGTGCTTCCATTATATTTTAAGGACTACCATACTCCATTAATAGTAACAACATTGAGTTGTTAGATATTGACCATGTACAGACATTATTTCAAACAAACATCTGTGAAATTTTAGTTTTTTAACCAGTGAACCCAGGACTATTTCTGAACTTACAAAATGGAAACTTAGCATTCTTTAAGTCCCATGATGAACATTTATTTATTTTTTAAGATTTATTTATGTATGCATACAAGCTGGGGTGCAGGCCAGAGGCGTGGGGTGGTGAGAGGGTTCACCAGAGACAGAGTGGGAGCAGAACAGGCAGATCGACAGAAATACACTGCTGAGGGGAGCAGCGGGCGAAGCAGGAGAGGTCTGCCGCGCCATGTGGGAATCTCCCCCGGCCGGGCGTCAAACTTGCGTCGCCACTGAGGACAGCTCCATAGCGCAGCGCCCAACCGCTGCGCCATCAGGGAGGCCCTGAACATTTATTTTTTATATTGCCAGTCAACCATACATTAACTAGATCCCTCCATTTAGTTCCATTCATTCCTCCATTAAAATTCATTGAGCATTGATTTTTTTGTAAAGTAATGTACTGGGCACTGGACAGACACCACATGTGTTGGTGAATTTTATGTCAACTTGACTGGGCCATGAGGTTTCCAGGTATCTGGTCAAACATCATTCTTGGTGTCTCTGGATGAGACGAACATCTAAAGAGAGAGACTGAGTAAAGCAAACTGCCCTCCCTGGTGTGGATGAATCTCATCCAATCAGTTGAAGGACTGAAAAGAACAAAAAGGCTGATCCTTGCCCCCCCACACACAAAAAAATCCTCTGCCTGGCCGCCTTAGTATTGTGACATCATCTTTTTTGTCTTCAGACTCGAACTGCAACAGACTTTTCCTGGGTATTGAGCCTTCAGACTAGAACTAAACCATTAACTCTCCTGGGGTTCCAGCTTTGCCAACTCAACCTGCAGATCTTGAGACTTGACAGCCTCCATAGCCTACCCAAGCCAAGCCCTTAAAATGAATCAAATAACTATTTCTCTCTCTCTCTCTTTCAAACACACACACACACACACACACACACACACACACACACACACCCCTATTGGTTCCGTTTCTCTGTGTATCCTCTGACTAATACACTATGCTAGCATATCATATAGGAGCAAGTCAAAGCGGTCCCAATTTTCTCCAAATCTGGTATGCTGCAACTTCACTCTGTTTAGTTTGGCAGATCTTTCAACCATGATACAAGTAATTTCATTTGTACATGGATAATCCCAAAATTTCAAGAAATGTCTAATAAAACCTAAAGACTTGTAGAATGTTAAGACCACAATTTTCAGAATCTCTTAGTCTTTGCAGTAAATTTCAAAAGCTAAAACACCACAAGCCACACAGCAGTGATATGCAACTTGCTGAAACTTTATCCCTGTCTGTCCCAGTGACCAAGAAAGTCTGGATGCAGGTGAGAGAGACTAGCAGCCTGAAAAGGGATAAATGGAATTCACTTAGACATATGCATTGAAAAGGGTAATTTTGTAAAAATTTGTTAATAAGTATTAGCATATTACTGACACTTCATATCTCAGTCAACACTTACATTCCAGATCCCAATGGAAAATCGAACATCACTTGCACACAATGATTTGGGTATATAAAGTATAACACTTTACCTCTAAACAACTACAGGCTCCCCTGCACTCTAAAGACAGAAGGTTCTATTTGCTATGATTCAGCAGATTATTTTTTGGGGCCTAGGATTGTTCAACATTGTTCCATATACATCAATGAAAATAGCATTCATAGATGCAACCCCCCCAAGCCTACAAATCATAGTGAATAGGACCTACATTCTACATTCCGTTAATGGGATTCATACATTCAGATAATGTACTGCTAATGACTATAATTAATGTTAACAGTTTAAATAATTTTCCAGTTACACTGTATCTAGAGTTCCTTCGTAGTTTGTTTCTTAATATTTCATATTAAAACTTTTATTAGAGCGTATTCCAGAACTGATGTTCCATATTTCTGAACGATACACATAATCAATACCTCCCTAGCACTAACCATAACAGCTATTTATATGACCCTCCTGACTACACAACTTAATTTTCATCTGCTGTAATAAAGTTAGTGGTGAATTTGCCTGTCTTTCAAAATGATCTGCACCTGTATGCATTTTTTAACAGTACCCTATTGACTTATATGTCTCCAAAAACCACCTGGAGATTTGACTGTAACCACACCTGTGATTTATAAACAAATACTCCATAACACATTTGGGAATTTAATCTCACCCAGCTTATTTAATACCTATGTGCAATTTAATTTGAGTAAAATGTTATGTTTGCCTGAAATAGCAGTTCTTGGAGATTCTGTTTTTAACAGAGAACGAATTGATTATAAAGTATAAGAATAAACTTTTCTGGAATCCAGGAAGCTAAACTGCATAGCTTGAAGCGCATAAAAGATTACAAAAATCTGCCCTAAGCATGAAAGGGTTTCTAATTTCCTTGATTGCTTGAGGATTTCAAATACATGAAAGTAAAAAAAAAAAAAAATACCTTACACTACAAAGATTCCCCACTCTGGTCATAATGATTCAAAGCCAAAATCAGCGACTTGCACACCTGTTTCAGTTTTTTCCTGTCCACTGCATTTCCAGTGATGTCTCTTCCTATTTCTCAAACTATCAAGAGGGAGCCGGCAATGGGGTGTACAGGGTGAGACGCTAAAGTGTGTTCCCATCTCCCACAGTCACCTATGGGAAATGCCTGCAAGTCACAGCACCTCACTCCATGACAGGAGCTGAACCTCCCACTTCAGTCTGAATATTCTGGTTAGCACTAGAGTGAAAGTGACTTTCTTTCTCTCTTTAGATATAAACTATACATTTTCCATAAGCCATAAAATCATGAGTTAATGTTAGTGGAAAAAAAACGTACCTTTTAAATTTTATTAAATGGAGAAATAAAATCCCATGTGTTTGGAACTGATTGTAGAATGCCTAAACTATTAAGAATTGAAAATGTCAAGCACTGTCTGGGTATTCTGATCTATCTCTGCAGAATAATTTCTTCAAATACTTGAAACACTGAGTTCAAGACTACAAGCTAATATCTTGCTTTCTGTTCTATCTAGACCTACCTTCAAGGCTATGGACTTTCTGCAGAACAAGAGGCCCATTTCTACACTGAGTACTCAGAAGTGAGTGACAGTCGTTGGTACCTCAGCGAAGAGCAATTGCAAAGCAGATTATTTATTTTTTAATGAATATGCAAATTACCCCTTGCTTTTTCAGTTTAGAGTTTAGGCACTTAAGGTAAATGAAATATAGAAAATCTAATAATTATCCTGTGGTTGGGAGTGAATTATCATCCTTAGAGATTTTACTCATTTGGGTTATTTGTGGGAGAGGTGATGGCGTAGAAGTAGTAAGCCTGATTTATTTAAAAAACTGAAATGGAAATTAGAAGGAAACATAAAATAAAGTTACTATAAGTGACTAGTATATCAGCAATGTTAAACACCTAAGAATTCCTGACACTGTAATTGAAAATAGTTTTCCAGGGCCTCCCCGGTGGCGCAGCGGTTAAGCGCTGCACTGTGGAGCTGTTGGCAGCGGTGACGCGAGTTCGACGCCGGCAGACCTCTCCTGCCTTGCCCGCTGCTCCCCTGAGCAGTGTATTTCTGATCTTCCTATTCTGCTCCCCACTCTGTCTCTGGTGAACCCTCTCGCCACCCCACGCCTCTGGCCTGTACCCCAACTTGTATGTATAAATAAACAATAAATTAAAAAAAATTAAAAAAAAAGTTTTCCAATTGCAAAAAAAATTGAGAATGTAAATTTGAAGCCACATCAAATCCATCAATTCACCCATCCATATATACCTAGCCACATACATATAGAGTGTACATATACAGTAGAGCTGATTGTAACTATCAAAATATTATTGTCCTAAAAAGAGCATTGTGATGTCACTAATGACTTAATAGTAGCTACTCACAGTAGGTAGACACTCCCAGTAGGCAGGCAGTAGGTGGTACTCAGTAAATAGTTAAGAAATAGAGTAATGTAAGGGTCTTAAGCCCAACTGAAAAATTCTTACATTCTTATATATACCAGAAAAAAATTATCAACATGATTTATAAAACTGTTACAGGGTAACCCCGTGGGGTGCCTGTCTGGGTTCTCACCCGTGTGCTTAAAAGAGACTTAAAAACTCAAATTCAGGTAAACACAATAAAATTAATAAAAAGATTTATTTACAAAAAGGGAAAAGAAAAGATAAAGAAATAAATTGGTGAAAACGTCCTACCAGTTTCGCTGAGCTGGACTCTTCTCGCCTACTCAGGAAAAACTCTGGCCAATCCACACTGGGGACCAATAGGGCTCTCCAACCCCCCAGGTCTGGTTTTTAAGTCCCAAAACCTCTCCTTAACTCCTCCCTCAGTCCTCAGTATCCTTTCTTTGGTGATGATGGCACTCTGGGATTCATAGTCTGAGGTGTCTTGCCTCTCTCTGGCCTGAGGGTGGAGTACTGGGACACTCCCCCTTCCTGAGAACCACCCTCTTGCAAAACCACTTTAAAATTTAGGTTTTATAATGTGAAAACAGGCTGTGCATGGAGAATATCAATGGCCCAAGACAAGCTAGAACAGCACTTTTTCTGGCAAACTCTACCAGCTGTGGCTGATGGCATTAAACTCTTACAGCACTTTCTTGATGTCAGCTGGCTGTGACTTTTTCCTGTCTGCCTCTTCAAGAGACAGAGTTAATTCCAGCTGGTTATATTATTAATTCTGGTTATTTAAACAAATTTATAATGAAAGAACAGTATAAATAATGTTATCAATAGTTTCTGTTCGTTTTGTACCAAAAATTAGTAATGTGAAAATATTTACTGTACATATTCATTAAAAGGTTCTCAAAGCGCTTGCTCCTAAAGTAATGAAAACAAAATTAATTAAAAGGACACAGGTAGTCATAAAATCTAGTTACCTGCAAATTGAGATGATTATCGTTGGTGTCTTAAAATCAAGGGTCATTACAGATATTTAATTTCCATCCTTCTTCAAATATTTTTTTTAAACCATGAAGTAATCCAAGAATTTAAGTATTTTACACAGTATCCCTCTATCTATCTGTCCATTACCTTACAGAGGTATTTTTTAGGAGCAATGCTCTTAAATAGAATAAGTAAATTAGCCTTATCCAAGTAAAATTATTCTCATTCTGGTAATTAATTCACCAACTGAATTCACCTGAACATATATAGATGTAAGAACTAATTCACCATAATAAAGACTACATAAAATAAAATCCACTCCCTTTCAGTTTCACACCATGACTTTTGGAAAAGTTATATTGCACTTATTGAATAGACTTTTCCATGGCAAAAATACCTGACCTGGAGCCAGTCCAGGGAGACATCCTCTTTATACTATTCTGCATGTCCTTGGGCAAGTCATTTATTCTCCTTAGACCTCACTTCCCTCAACTGTAAACTGAGAAGGTTGTGGTTGAAGAGCTCTAAAGTTCCATCCTGTTCTAATAACCTATGAATCTGTGAGAAAGTTCATAAATATTCCATAATCTTCCTTTTACCAAAATGTTACTTCCAAATATAGATAACCTTTCATGACACAAAGCAAATGTTATGACAAGGTACTTTTCAATTAATGCAAATTTTAAAGTTACTATTTAAAACAATTCAAAAATAGAGCAGACTCTATCAAGATGTTGTGATTTCAGAAATTTTAGAACACAACATAGGGATCACATGCCAATCAAAATAAATCTGAATGAAGCAAATTATTAAGTATGAATTTTAGAGAGTTCTGGAATACATCCAAATTCCTCCTATCTTTTCAAAATAAGCTTTTCATAAAAATATCCAGTGACATCTTAATTAAACCAAACCTATCAATTACATACATTTAGTTTAAGGATTTTTTAACTCCAATTTTAGAAGAAAATTTCATATCTGATAACAGAACAAATTCATATCAGTCATTCAATAAACCTTTTGCACTGTCCTCAAATTTCCCACACCAGAGAATTCTGAAATTAAAATTCAAATTCAGAAAAACATTCACCCACATCAATGCACAGTCTTTAATTAAAAATACAATCACATTCATTAATGGTGTTACAATAGCCACAGTATCCTAATATATTTTATAAAGATGTTTAAAAAATAAAAGTTTGAATATAGACAAGTTCCCGGTTAAATGACTTCATTAGCCAGGAAAAAACAAACCTCCACTATGTGGATTAGTTCACTGAGGTCTTACTGTAAAAGCAGTAACGAGAAGTTGTAATAGATGTGACATGAGTAGAATACAATATCTTCCTGATACTACTTTACTAAGAGGGTCTATTCACAAGATCTTTGCTCTGACATTTTGAATGTGAAATTTTTGAAGATGTTTATTTCTTGCCAGCAATCAGTCACCATAAGCAAATGTGAGGTATGAAAGTGTTATATGTATCTTATGTGCATAAATTTCCCAGAGTTTATTTCTCCCGGACAGATGTTTTGAACTTATTTTTCCATCGGAGAAAGAACAAAACTATCTATGAAAATTATTCACTGCAGTTAAAAAATATAGATATGATTTTTTTAAAACCATGTAACATATAATACCAGACAGTGCTAAAGTCCCTAAGAGGAGCTACTCATCTGTTTCCAAGTTTCAGAGCATCTGTTCCATTTAATAGGCTCTTGTTTCTGGCTTACTTAAATTATTCTTTTAAAAATTGTTTTTTTATTCTATAGTGCTAAATATCATATTTTTAGTCAAAATTGAGTCCATAAAATAATTTGTAATTTTGTTTAGCATCTCTAGTTGTATTATTTCTATCACAAGTAGCATGAGATAATATTTTACAGTCTACTTAGATACACACATGTTCAATTAAAATTATTTTGGGTATAAATACAAAAAAATCAAAATTATGTATAAAGGGAGCCCAGTATGATAATGATTAGAAAACACACTCAAAAAAAAAAAATTACCAATTCCATGACAAATATTTTCTCAGATGAAAAAGCTCTGAAAACAGCAAAACTTAAAAACCCCACAAAGTTTGACATTAAAAATAGGCAAAACTAGAACATACTATAGTATTTGTATTGCAGTAATATTTTTTAAATAAATATCTAGCACCATTTTAGACTAGTAAGTCAAAGTTTATCAAGAATAATTATTTGAAGCAAGACATCAACAATTAAAATCTAGATCTGTAACACCCATATCTCATATTTAGAGATATTGGGTTTAAAACATTAAAAAGTAATTGATTCTTGGTGTGACAGTAAAGTATGGATAAGGAGATGGATGCAAATTAACACAGAAACTCATGAATTGGTGGTGTACTGTAGTACAGAAAACTGTAGGGAACTCTATTACCAAAGCAGTTAAAATGACACAAGGCTAAATAAGAAAAATACCAATGTAAATAGAGAACTAAATCTGATTTGTTAGGAGTATACTATGTATGATATAACACCAATAAATATTGGAACAAATCTTGCATTTACAAGTAGGACTCATTCCCTTAATATTTAAAAGATACTAATAAGCATACTAGAGTTTTCCTTAACAGTAAAAAGAGGCAGTCAATAAAACAATGAGGGTGGAAGGAAAGAATGTAGAAGGTCAGAAAGGCATCTGTCAAGAGAAGTATGTTTTCTTTGTGGGAAAAAAAAGTGGAAGTTTTTATGCATTTTAATTAGCCTGCTTGCAAAAAAAAAAAAAATCAGGTGAAGACTACTAATTATCACCTTCTAGCCCCACTAACACTTTGTAGTCTAGCAAAAAGGAAGAAAAGTTAAGGAAAAAAAAAAGAAAGAAAGAAGGAAAAACACCCTCCCACTCCAGACCATTTAAAAAAGAAATCAAGGCTTCCTCCAGCATCCTTACCACAGCTACTGACAAAATTTATCTTCAAAGAACTTTCTTGTTTACAATACAAATAAAACCCTGTGTTACAAATTAAACCCAATTATCTGATGAACAGTTTCCATAATAAAACCTGGTAGACAGAGGAAGCAGAAACCTTTCTATTTTATTTCCTCTCCATTTGATAGCCTGCAGGTTTCAAGAAGTGAAAAGCACTCTTATCCCATTAACACATAGGTGTTGAGAGGGCATGGAAACCCCTGGAAAGATAAATGGCCTCATTTTCCTTAGATCAGGCTTTTGAGACAACTTCCAAACATCTGAAAAAGTGCTGAAAACTCTCAGTTGCTTATTTGATCCATAAATTTAAAAACTACTATGGGAAACATAACATTCTACTGAATAGTGTCATTAACCCTTTCTGGTTAATGGAATCAACAGTCTTTGGTATATCTAGTCACTGCTGAAGGACAAACTGCAGATACTCAAAAGAAACTGATCCATCTGTTGGGAGATAGCAAACAGATGAAATGCAATCAGGTGTACTTGAGTCCCGGCCAATACTAACTCACCCTGACAGACTGGGGTTCAGGGTTTAAACCAAGCAGCTGTTCAAAGACACATTTGTGTGGCTTTAACAGTCAAACAGTACTCCTTCAATAAAGAATTTCAGGAAATCAAGTTTATTCTAAGCGCTCCAAAGACACTTGTGTATTCCTAATATATGCACACAACAATTATAAAATTATAAGCTCTAGTTTAATCTGTCATATTTTGAATTAGGCGCTTGACTTAGGATGTTTTAACTAGCCATTTTCTATTGATAGGAGATCTACTTTGCAAAAACCTTAGAGGCCCTTTTTTAAAAATGAGATCACAATTAGAAAAGAACAGCTTTTTTCAAATTTTCTAACTAGAAGCAGGAGTAATGTCTAAACCAATCAAAAAAAGTTTCCCTCTCTTCCCTCATCTGTAGAATTTCATTTATCTCACCAGTAAAGTAAGACAGAAGAATGAAGCCCAAACCCTGTCATACCTTAACAGGATTTGTCTGTGTTAAACATTAAGCACTTTCTCCAGCACTAAAGGCAGCATCTGAACCATGGCCACCATGTGATAGAATAATTAGACTATTAAATGACACAAATACTGTTTATCTAAAAACTCTTTTATTACTGGAGTTTACAAGGAGCAAAAGAGAAAATTCCTTCTTAAAATGCCCCAATACAACTTAGGAAAATTTTTTTAGAGAAACGTATTTCTGTGTTGCAAAATTAATGTATATATTATATATGTATTTCATTTTTGCTTAGAAAAACTGGGGTGTAGGCCAGAGGTGCGGGGGTTGAAAGGATACACCGAGGCAGAGTGGGGAGCAGAACAGACACATTTACTGAAATACACTGGTGAGGGGAGCAGTGGGAGAGACAGAAGAGGTCTGCTGTTCCACATGTGGGTCAGCTCCCCGGTCAGGGATGGAACTTAGGCCTTAAGCAGGGATAGCACTGAGACTCAACCCCTAGGTCACCAAGGAGGCCCTAAGTAAATATACTTTTGATAAGACTGCTCTGTGACCCTATGCAGTCTTCCTTTAAAATTTTAACACTGTTCACAGAAAAATAAGGTTACCAATTTATAAAGGACTGATGAATAAATTAACAATGGAATATGCCATCTAATTTTAAATGGTAGAATTTCTAAATCTCTACCTATTCAGAAGTAAAAAGTAATGTCTTCCTCCTCCTTGTTCAGTTCATGAAAGAGTTAAGGAGAAAAGTTCATTGAGCATAATGAAAACTTACCGCGAAACTTTCTGGCCGTATCTCTTGCTAAGTATTATAATAATAAACAATATGAGGAGTTAGAAACAGAATGGCCATATAGCTAAGACCCTGTGAACTATCATTCTCAGTAACTGCAAGTTTCAGCATCATTCAGGACAAAATCAAGTCTTAGCTTTAAGGCAGTTACACAAATAACTCATGTTAAAATCTCTTTGACACTTCTCATTACTGCTTTTGAATATGAAATTCTTGACAAAAAGTCAAGAGATCAGGAGATCAGGAAAAAGCTTTTTTTTATTTTTAACTGTTTTTACAACCTGCATCCTTATTATAATTAAAAGCACATAGTGTCAACACTTATAGGCGGTTGTTAATTTCTCTTTTGTATGCCAAAACACTATTTTTGAAAAAGGCTGGTTAACAAATGCTCTTCCCTTCTTTTTTTGACTGGTGGACCAAGAATGTGTGTCCCAACTTCTGGAGAAAATCATTTTTGACAGAAGAAATTGTCATGGCAAGAGTATACAAATACAGAGCCATCTGGTGTCCTTTTTTGAGATAAGAGGTGATAGGCAATAAACCTGACAAACTTAGCAGTTTATTTCCTTTCTGAATTATGAACTTGGTGCTGCCCATGTTAACATGAAATGAGAACATGCTCACACTGTACTAATTACATACTGGGGCGTCTGCTGTTATCTCCACTGAGTAGCACTGTCCTCCGGTTAATTCCTCATTGTTTTAGTTCCAGCCAAAGACTAACATAAAACAGTGTTTTCCTACATGGGACCTTCTATCAGTCACATTCTTTCACTGTATTAATTATTCTTGAGAATAAACCTTTGCCTGTGATTCCCAAGACTAAAATATTGACTCTGCTTCCCAAGTTAGTGGTTCAGTTCACCTAAACAATAATGGGCGTTATTAGGAGAGGCATAGTACTACACATGCTACTGGGGAGCTAAGGGTAAACTAAGGATGTCTTTCTGTGTCAAAAGAAAGATAGTGATGAACATGAAATAAATGTATAACATAAGTGCTAAAGTATGTGTTACTTCAGGCAACTAGAGTTCGAAGGAGAAAGAAGCCTGTGCGGGATTCGACCAAAATCCAAGCCAGAGTTGGCCAAAGGTATCCAGCTGTTTGACAAAGCTGGCTGTAGAACCTATACTGCTATTCTCCAAATTGTGGGTTCTCTTCACCAAGCCACACTGTCTCCACGGCCCATTTCATAGCAGCATCAGGACTAAAGGTGATTCAAGCTGAAATGAGTTGGTGTAGGAGGAAACAGAAAGATGACGACAGAGAGCACATCCACTGACAGTCTGCAGTCAAGGAAGGTGGACCGTCCCACTTAGTGCTCTAGGGGAAGGCGATTCTTACCAACTCTGTTCAGTTTTCAAGGCTGACTTTCAGGGACTGACCTGGCCTACTTATAGGCCTTGGAAACATGCAAGACAAATACTAACAAAAGAAAACAGAGCAGGGCTCCTATTATCAAATCTCAAAGCATGGCAGGTGGGACTCAGCCTCACTCTCCCACTTGGAACCTGCCTGCTGACCCAGATGGAGACACATCAGAGTGTGTGTCCACATGAGGACGTGTGCTCCCGTTACCCCAGCAGCAGAATCTCAATGCACCCTTCTCCTTTTGGTTTCATCTGGATTTTGAATGTTAATTAAGGTATCCCTGAACTAGTAGTGACTTATTTAAATATTAGAAAGATGTATTTGGGGTAACAGCAAGGTCCACATTTAAAAAAAAAAAAGGAGCAACTCTGCTATAATTTGTGTGAGTGAAAAGTGTTTCAGGAACCCTAGGTCAAGACCTTATCATTTTATAAATGAAATAACTCAGGATCAGAGAGGCAGGTGTTATTTCTCCTTGGAATTAAAAACCCCGAGGTCTTGAAAGTCTTGATCTGTCTGAGACTTTTTTCAGTGAGAAGAGTCAAATGCAGGCAGAAAGAATACTAAACGTAAATGTCAAAGATTCCAAATTTTAGTCTAACTTGCACTATCAATTTACATGGAGATGTGAAAAAGGTTATTCACTGTCTTTAATTCCCATTTACTAACATGCGCTATGAAAAAATTAAGAACTTGAAGCCAATGATCTCTTAAGTTTTTTTTTCCAGATGTAAAATCCTATTATTCTGTTCACAACTACAGTAAATAACAACAGTGAAATGTAAACAGTTTAACAGCATTTACAATGGTTACTTTCAAATTTTTAAGCTAACAGCTTTACAAGTATACACTTATTTTTTTATGTATTTTTATACCAATACAACTAGAAGGTCAGTTTGACCTTAGCACATAAGGATAACCAACAGTAAGCCCGACAGACAATTAGCTGTTAACAGCTAGATATATTTAGCATTTAAGAAATGCCCTATCAGTACACTGAAGTATTTGGAAAGTTTCGTCATCCGTAGATAGAGCATGAATCATGTATGTGTCACTACCAACCACTCATCTAATCTTTTCCACTCAAATTGCAAGACGCTAAGTCTCCAGAGCTGGTTTGTTTCATATTTCAGCTCCATGGTCACAGATAAATTCACTGATCCAAAATACAACCTGACTTTCTGCACTCACGGTCCTTAAATGGGTTAGTGATGTGGAATTTCACACCGTGATCTTAATGAACAAAAAGCATTTTGTGCTGCTCTCAGCAGAGGGGGCTCCAAATGGCCAGTGAAAAGGGCAGACCCATTTTCCTTTGAAGAGGCATGGAGGTGATGGATTCAGCATAAGGCTGTGAAGTTTATGCAAAATTTCATTAAAGCTTCAAACCCTCTTAAAAAAGATTAACAGGCTGGTTTAGGGAAAAAATTGAAGACTACACTGAAATGCTCATTTGATCAACTTTTTATATCCAGTAACCTTTATTCCACAGAGTAAAATATATGATCTCATAAATGTCCTCTAATGGGTTAACTCAAGGCATATTTTAAAAGAAGGAAAAAAAAAACTTCAAAAACTTCCCAAGGATTACCTGCCCACATTCAAAGAAGGGGATTTACAAACTCAAACAAACAAGTAAAAAAAAAAAGAAAAGAAAAGAAACCAAAAAAACCCCAAGGAACTCAAACATGCAGATTAAAGCACACACTCTAAGACTCCTTATCTCCAAGGGCTGGTAAGCAAACAAGGTAGAGCCATTGAAACAATGTCCAGCAATTCTCTGAAGGAGGAAAAGTCAATGGTGCAGATAGAACACAGGGAAGGAAATCAAGTAGGTCAAATTTGTGGAGCAGAAAAAAAATTCTTCTACCTTTTTTTGCTGAAATTTAAACATACTGAAGGAGAATACATGTACAGTGTTCATAGAACATGAAGACAGAAAACAGTCTTTCAACATCATCTGTATTTACCAGGCTTTGTGTAAAAATTCTGGGTGTTAAGGACAAAGACATCATCTAGACTCTGGAGCAGTGCTGCCCAATGAAAATAAGGGAGTTGGATCTGTAAGCTGGAAGCTCACAGTCACCAGTAAAATAAAAAAAATAAATAAATAAAAAAAAGGGGGGAAAAACTGGTGAAAGTAATTTTATTAATGTTTTTAACTCAACATATCCAAATATTATCACTTCAATATGTAATTGATGTTTTGTAAGAGGAGATATTTTACATTCTTTCTTTTGCACTGTCTCTAAAATCTGGACTAGCTACATTACAAATGCTCAACAGTCACGAGACTGCTGACTGGCATACTGAGCAGCGTCAAAATTCTATGGAAGGCAGGGAAAGGAGGAAAAAAAGGCATATGTTCACCAAGGATGTGGCACAAATATTCTCTGCTGCTTGAGAAGGGAAGGAGAAAGATTAGGCATAAATGAAATATGAATGATTTAAATTTAGAGAGAATTTCATAGCTAGTTGGATGGAAACATTTCTACTGTAGGCATTTATACAGAATCTTCTTCCTTAGACTACTATATAAAATGACCATGCTTTTTAAGAATAACTTAGGATTAGTGATAAAAAAAAAACTCCTTTGTCTACAGAGTTGCTCTCGATCAAAAACTGAGGAATTTATAGAAACCCCAAGGAGACATAATGAAGATATGCATTTTCCTTATTAAAAAACTAAGGAAAAATGACAGTACATTGAAAAAGGAAAGGATTATGTAAGACAAGAACAGTCATTTGGAAAAATATCAGATTTCATAGTATTTAATAGTATCATCTTCCACTCCAACAATTAAGATGTTAGATGAACAAGAGCACTGGGTGCCAAAATACTTTCATCACAGGCTTGTATGTGGACGCCACTAATTATTTTTTCTCCTGATCCTCCAATGTACAATTAATGCAGAAACATGTGTTCAATAAGGAAAAATTGTGCAATTAAATGTATTATATCTGGAATGCTTAAGCTTTGATTTGAATTTATTCTTAAATTTAACTGACAATTGATGAGCAATAGGACTGGCTTCAGTTTCATTTAAATTTTGTTCATCTCCTTTAACTTCTATGTCACGTAGCTGTCAAAGATGGTTTTTAGTAATGACTCAACACATCAAGCTGTAGTTCAATGCTGACATTATCTGGATTTGGTGTCAGTAAAATACTTAGGTTACTATGTCATGAGAGGTCTTACTTTTGGGGCCTCTAAATTTTGAGGGCTTGAATCTGTTATTAATATGCCATGACCTTAAACATACTGCAAATTTGGCTATAACCTGTCTGTCCATCTTCTATAAAAATCAATGTAATACTCTCCATCTAAATTCTAGACTGTCTTTATAATGGAAAAATAAATATATAAAAAGATCTTACAGTGAACAGTATTAAGGTTTAGCTAATGTTTAGCAAATAAAGAAAGAAAGAAATCTCTAGGTAGCCAGGGATTCTCAACCACTCCCCTAATCACCCCACTTAAGGGATATGACAAATCCCTAGGAATAAGAGTCCTAAGTCATGACTTAGTGATGTCAAAGGATAGTTGCCACCCACACACCACCCCCCCCCACCACATTCTCACTCACACCTGACCTGTTCAAATTCAATAAATGAAGAACCCTGGGAAGTCAGGGCTCTTCAGTTTTTACCTAAACCTGGGATCCAAACTGAGATAACTCACAGTGTTGACTTCTGCATGGTAGTTAGTCTGAAAGATCTGATGGGAAATATTCCTGACAAAGATCCCCCCTCCCACCTACAAGGTGCCACAGCAATCACTCCCTTAAGAAATGCCAGGTGGGATGGGGGGGCAGGGAATGAGTCATATTGCTTTAATTTCTGTCCTATTCCTCAGACTCTTGAAGAATAAAGATGCAGGGATGCCCCCGTGTGACTCAGCATGCACTGGGTGCAGGCCGATTCAGCACCTATCAGGAACTTGAAAGAGGAAATCAAATTAGTCAACCCCTAAGGATTCTCAAACACAGGCCAGGGTTTCCTAGCGACTGGTGACAAAGCTTCCCACCAGTCCCTGCTATCTTTCTCAGAGAATTTTCTGATATCACGCAGGGTTCCTGGTTGGACGATCTCAATGATCCACAGGAAGCCCCCCTGTGGACCTAATTAGAACCACTCCAGGTGCAATTTATTGGCCAGTTTTCTACTTGTCTGGAATTTTCCAAAGTCAAGTAACTGATGTTAAAACCATTTCCTCCATTTACACAAACAGGTCTGTGGAATTCGAATTAAATGACAGAACAAGTGAAACATCTAAAACTCCATTTCTTTACCTTGTATTAGCCAGTCTATAGCTGTCAAACATGGATCAAGAAAATAAGTAAACTGAGTAAGTTTCACAAAATATTAATTTTACACTCTTACTTGGTCAGCTTAAATTCCCCACACCACCTTTCCTTGAGGATATCCTGACATTTATTCTGACATTTCTGGTGTAAATGGTAATAATATAATAAGTGTTCCTTTAATACAGTGGTTTTCATCTGTGGGTGATTCTGCCCACCAGGTGACTTTGGAGATATTTTTGAGGCATTTAATTGATGGAGGTCAAGGAAGCTGGTAAATATCATAAAATGCCCAGGATACTTCCACAGATGAAAGAATTACCTAGTTCAAAAAGTCAATAGTACTGAGGTTGAGAAACTTGAGTTTAAAGTCTTCATTAAGTATGTTTTTTTGAAATTTTACTTATTTCCTAATCCAAATGACCTGGAATTTCAAGGCTAAAAAGAATGATTTGGTAGGTAAAGAGCACTAGTTCATAGAGCTTAAAAATCAAAGAATTTTTTGGCCAGATAACTTTGAAAACTGAGCAATATGAAAGTGATGATAGATATATCTGAATAATGTCTTACACTTTACTAAGTGCTCTAACATCTTTTCTGACCAACTTCTATATGTTATTCTGAATGTCCCTTAATGAATAATTTGAGTCACACTACATGGATTTGTAGCAAAGTTTCTTAAGGGAATAACTATTTCAGTAGGAAGTGAGTTCCTTATCATGGCAAGATTTTAAGCAGAGAGTGAATGACCAAGCATATGTGTGTCTTAGCAAGAATTCCCAAAAGGCCAGAGAGGATTAAACCAGATGATACCAAAGGTCACTGACATTCAAGGTTTTTCTATAAAACCAGTCAATAACAAAGACTATGTTTCACGTTTGTCTGAACAATTCTTTCATTTGTTAAGGGTTTTCACGCTAAGGTTTTTGAGCATCAGTGTGACACATTAGACATTCAATGTTTGAACCACTCAAAGTTTGAACTGACTTATGAACTTAATCAGACCTAAGAAAAGGTAGGTGTGAGTTACCTGAAAGTGTTAACACAGGCATGCATCATAGAAATAGTTCTTGTTTTATGTAATAAGTACTTGTCTTAGGAAAGAAAGGGAAAGAGCAGTATTTCATCTTTTCAAAAACTAGATTATTCAAATTTTGTAGGCAGGGTAAGGTTTATTAAGCAGCCTCATCTCCCAGAGAAGTGCCCACCACCTGTTTTTTGAACTCTCCCCCTCCCTCACAGATTACAATGCACTTGAAATAAGTCATCTAACTTTTGAACTCTGAAAAATGGCTTGTTTATCTTACTCATTTTTCCATGCTGATATTTAATATTCCCTTCAAATTTAAATTGATTGCTATTACCAAAAGGGGAAGAAGCAATGACACACAAAGAAATCCATTCACCTACTTGTAAAAATCAAATTGTGCTAAATAAGATTAAGTGAGATTGGAAATGCCAACCTCAAATTAAGTAAACTAAACCTACATGGACAGATAGATGATCCAAGGGGAACATGGCTAAAGGAAAAATACATGACTGGACAAATGTTCCCATCCAGGAAGTCAGATATATCTCTTCCAGACTGGCCATCTGACCTCTGAGCCACAGAAGAAACCCAAATTCCATACTGGAAAGGCTGCCTGCCCCAAACTTACACCAACAGCTTCACTCGTGAGCTAGTTCAAAGAGATTGTATGGAAGCACTCGTAGAACACTGTAGAAACAGATGGTATGACACGGAGACTAGAGCTTCACAACACTAGGTCACAAAATTTATACATGATGAGCTTAAATAATCAATAAAGATATGTAGCCTTAAGATGAAATACACAGATGTGTAAACAAACCCTGCTTTTGTAGACATGACTTTTTACAATGCTGGTTTTTGCTTATTCTGTTTTGTTTTTAAGATAAACTGGTAAAATGATAATCAAGAACTGAGAAAAATTGTAATAATCACTGTAGAGGCAAGAAGACTCCAGGAAGCACAGGTTCGCTATGGAGCTGCACACACAGGTCAAAAGGGAAGGAGTCCTGGAGCCCCTCCGTGGCTTTTTATGCTTTTTAATGGTCTCTTGTAGGGAAGCAACCATGTACAGGGCAGGCAACGGGGCCGGGGACCCGGAGGCCAGGAGGCTGGCAGGCCTCCCAGCCCCCTTCTCTCTCCTCTTTTCTCACTTGGACTCTCTCTCGCTCTCTGGCGGCATTCTGTGGCCTCTCTGCTGTACCCCACACGGTCCTCTGTTCTCTACTGTGTCCGCTGCCGCTATTGCTACTGCTGCTGCTCCTGCTGCTTCCTCTGCTTATAAGCCCAGTCTCTGGCCCAGGTGCGCCCACTCACACAGGCCCACACCCTACCGCAGGTGTCCTCCATCAGGCATGCGTGTAGGCCTGCAGAGGTCCATCACTGAGGGGAGGGCGGAAAAACCTGACAATTTTCCCGTTTACCCTACAATCACATAAGCAAGTCCTGAATTTTACAAATGAGAAAATGGGCACCTGGCAATATTACACACCATGGTAACGTTACACTGAAGTTAGCAGCTCAGCCGACCTTGAAACCCAAGTTTCCTCACTGCTAGACTATTGCTTTTCCTAATAGCTTAAGATGCCTATCATTTAAACAATATGCACAATCCTGGAAAGAAATTTAGGAGCTTCCATATATCCCAATGCAGGTATTTCACTTGATTTAATTTATTAAAAAATAAAATCAGAGGAGACTATTGTGATATTTCCATCTTCACTTATATATTATCTGTCCTCCTATCGAGTTTAGGGCAACATAGATATTTTCCTTTCTTGTATTTCTCCACTGAGTTTTGTTTTTCCCCATTGATAAGATTCCATCCATACCATGAAACAGAACATTTATAGAGGATAGACTGAGGTTTAAAGAAGAGTAAAAAATAAACCAACAGAAGTACAATAGGTAAAGAGAGATTAGGAATAAATGTTGGTTTCTGAGCCAAATACATTGATGCATATTTGTAGTCAAGCAAAGTTCCTCATGTCCGACATATGACTTCTGGTAGCATCACTACTGCCCCTCACTGTTCTGATGTAATCAAAGAAAATAACCTATTATTTAGTACAATATTGTCAAAAAGAACAAGTGTCAAAGTCCTCACTAAAGAGAGTGACAAAAAGAAAGATAAAAGTGAGTGAACCACTGTCCTCTCATTGTTTTCAATGCATTTAAGGTTTGATGATTTTGTTGTTTTTGTTGTTATTGTGTGTGTGCTGACTTCTGGTTGTGAGCAATATGAAGGTCATTCCAGGTTTTGCTGTGTTTGGGACTTAAGAATAAGACCCAAAAGGTCATCTAAGGAAGGCTTAGCCAGTATAACTTAATGGTTACTAATGTGTTTCATTAATTTTTATTAAAACCAATTTTTAATTTGTTATGTTTGCTCATTCTAAAAAAATCAGAAATGATAGTCTCACGAAGCGGGAAAATTTTTGAATCTCAAGTGTTTAAGAGAAAATATGTAAAACTACTACATAAAAGTATATTTTGTTATGTTTTTAAAAAAATTCCAAAAGCCTAGAAAATACCTAATTAAATAGTCATAAATAAAATTATTTTTCTTGCTCTTTGACATAACCAATTGGCCACAGTGGAAGCAATTCATAATCCATTAGAAAATTCAAAAGTAAAAAACAATCCAAGGAACATAATAATCTGAAACTTCAAAAAGAATGTAAAATTTCAAAAAATATTTCCCCACAATAGCAACCAGGTCTAAAGTAGACTATGTTCAAGGAATATGGTATGGAGCAGACTCTGATTGAACGAGTGGGAAAGATCTCTGGGCACTTTTATCCATGATTTTCATTAGATAGCGAGTCTCTATCATCAAGGTCTGCTTTTCAAAAAATGTACACACAACTGTAAAAGCCTTACTGCTAAAGTCTGTGTCTGATTCATTTTATATCCCATGCCTGGCATAGAACCCACACTTGAGAGAGTTTAGTAACAAAGGAAAATAAATGAATGAATAAAGCAACATTCAAGAAGCACTCAGAAACATACCATCCTTTATCTGCTGGGAAATTACGGATCTCCATCAGTAATTAAGTGCCACCTATCGCAAAATCAAGTTCTTGTATGATTAAGGTTCTAGAATTGGAGATCATCAGGTTTTACATTTGAAGGTGTTAGCTTATGTATTTTATAAAGCATTCGTTAGTGCCTTAATATTGAGCAATATTATGTGGCCATTCAATTAATGAGTCATATAATACTACAAATATCAGAAAATGGCATTTCTGCTATATATACACTAACTATATTGTGCCCTAGGACAGAAACTATAACCCAATATTCATTCTTCCCTCTTCCAAAATACAAGATCTTTTAGTTGGCACTAGTCGGAGAGAGCTCATGTCCCTGCATTCCTTCAGGTTACCGTGCCTCATAAAGAAATCTCTGGCCAAACGGATGCCAGTATAAATGAGAGGTGCAACTTCAGGATCATGCCTTTTTAAAAAGATCCATTCTCTGCCTGTCAGCTGGTAGGACTATAAACTTACCTGCTAGCTAGCCATCCTGGACCATGCAAATGAGGGCAACACTCTAGGGAAGGCAAAACCACCAAAATGTCTGGATGTCTAGAGGATTTCAAGGAGCAAAGCCATCCCACCTTCCCTGAATGCCCACTTCCAAATGATTATGTGTGTGAGAGAAATAAACTTGTTTAAGCTGTTATTTCTAGCTCTTGTTTCACACAGTTAAATTTGTACCTTACATAATCATAAGCCAACTGAACAAAACCACCCCTTTTAATTATTCCTAAGTACTTTAGCTAAACCATCACATAAACACAGGGTTGCAACAATACATACACACATACATGTGTCATATGTGTATGTGCATTGGCATGGGTCTTAATCATTTTCAGATGGTTTGTCATACTGACAGACCCAAGATATTTCTTAAACTCCATCTCCTTAATGCATTAATTTAGACTGGATGCTTTAAAATATGATTAGTCAAGAACTTAAGCAAAGAAATTACAGAATATTCAACAACAGACAAGACAGAATACAGATTTTGATACATATGTTGTATATACATCAGTGAGTTTTCTCCATAAAGTTTTGCTGCTACACAGTCATGGACATTTAAAAAAAAAATAGATGGGTCCTCCCTGGTGGCGCAATGGGTTAAGCACAACACTATTAAGCTATCCAGAGCCACTGTGCTGCAGTGGCAGCACAGATTCAAATGCCCCCACCAGGGAGCTTCCCACATGGTGCAGCAGACCTCTCCTTTCTCACCTGCTGCTCCCCGCAGCAGTATACTTCAGTCAATCTGCCTGTTCTGCTCCCTACTCTGTCTCTGGTGAATCCTCTCACCACCACCACACCTCTGGCCTACACCACAGCTTGTACGCACAAATAAATAAATCTTTAAAATAATAATAATAATAAAATTAAAAAAAAACCCAGATGTCTGTATATGACCAAAACTGATTATTTTACCCAAGAGGACATGACTAGACAGCCTGTATGTATTTAGAAGACAAGACATGACCATAATAAAGAAGACAGATGAGCAATAATATAAAAGAGACAGACATAAAAGGAAGGCATGATTTATTCCCAAATCAGACAGGAAGCCTATGGCATTTCATCGACCTTGCCCTAAATTGCAAAGGAACAGTATTGAAGAAACACTCACACAGCACATACAGGTCATCACTACACACAGATATCACCCACATTCACATATCAAGAAGTCACCCTGTTGTGGTCCTTATTTCCCTCGATAACAATTTCCTGATAAGAAAAGTAAACCATTTGATGAGGGTTTCAACCCTTCTCAAGAGAAAACCTCCTTGGCCACCAGTGTAAACTTTTACTCATGGAATCTGACTGTGACAGCTTATAGCTAATAGGCTCATTACAAGTCAAAGACAAATAAAGAAATCCATGGAAACCACAGTGAAACACTAATGTTATTCTCTGCAGTTTCACATAAGTAGCCAGTACTTAGAATATGTTTTAACCAATAACAACCTTTCAATCAACTAAAAAAAAAAACCCACAAGAAATCCTTAGCTGCTGGTTATTCAGGGGCAGAAGGTCAATAGAAAACACCTAAATAAACCAAATTGCCCAGCACATCATTACAAATGACATGTGAAAACATATGAATGTTTTCTTAAAGAAACACATATTTTCATCTTAACCACTCCAGTTAAACTTCTCTCAAGGGTCTCAAAGTCCCTGTTTCCTGAATGCAATCTTTTCATTATGTCTCATTTTTCTTGGCTTTCTTGAAGTATTTTAACTGCTTGGTCATTGCTTAATTCTTAAGATTGTTTTTGTCTTGGTTTATGCTGTACTGATTTCTCCCATAACCTCTTTCAGTTCCACATTTGGTCCCTACAATTTAGTCCTTAGATAAATTCTTTTCGCTCAATTCAAAACACCAACTCTAATTATGACAGATTAGATTCCTGAACCTCTTTTCCAACTGTAGGTTGGCCAAGCCACAGCTATTGGATGTCTTCCCTTTAATTGTCCGTCCAATAGTTGGAATTCTTTATGCTCTTTCATTCATCCAGCAGAAACCTCCTAAGTATTGACTGTCTGCGACCAGGGTTCCCAAGACAAATAAAGTCACTGTTGTGTCACAAAAGAGAACCACACTCATGCCAGTGTGATCAACCATAAAAGGTTTAACTGGTGACCTGAGAGTGCCCATCCAGTGGCTGTGCACAGATATCAATAGAGGATGAAATGTGGTCTTGGTGCTTCCTCATATTAGGTAATAGTACCAGCAATCTTCTAGCTACTTACACATAAATCTTGTAAGTTCTGGACTCCCTTCTCTTCCTAATACCTCATACCCAACAGATGCAAAGCAAAAAATTCCAATTGGCTAAAAGTAACGAATGCCTATTCAGGCCAACCCTAGATGCCATTTCTCCTGGAAGCCTTTTCCAACCTGTATCACAGATACAAGCAATCTCTCCTTCGAGAATCCCCAAATACTTTAACTACTTGTGCTCAGTAGTTTTTGACAAAACGTTCATACGAAACAAAACTTTCCTATTTGCATTTATACTATCATATGTGTACACATCAGGTGCTCAGAGATATTGCCTTTTCCCAAGTTTATTTCCTTACTTATCTTTACACTAGATTCCTATTATTGAGAGTATTTTAACAATCCCATTTTATTCTACTAGCAAAGTCAACATAAATTATGTTAGCTAAATTTTAGTTTCTTTTTTTTTTTTTTTCCCCCGCCCCCTAAATTTTAGTTTCTTAATGGAGACGGCCCATAAGTCATCTGCAAAACTGTTCCAAATCTAGTTTTGCTTCTTTGATCTTAGAAAATACAATTAACTAAAAGTAGTTAGTATTAGGATTTCTAATTATAAAACATTGAGCATTATAAGGCAATTTCTCCATACTTTCTTAAACACAACTCTTTTAGCACACAGAAATCTTTCATTTCATTCTTGCCTAAGAACACATATATACTGTCTTACAACATTTAGTAAAGTAAAAACTAGAAAATAGAAATTCTTCAACATGCATCAGATCGTCTTATATTAAAAACAAATTAATTTTTTTAAAAGAAAACTAACTTTACTGAGGTAAACTTTTCCAGCAAAACTACCTTAGGGCATTTTTTAAATCATGATGAAAGCTGGTCAAAGATATGGTAAGATACAGTAGCCAACAAGGTGTCAAATTGAGTTTTAGCACTTTATATAAGAGATCAATTTCCAGGCCTCAGTTCCTTCTATCTTGATACAAGTGTGAGAAAACTGATATCTCAAATACTCTAAAACATAACTCTAAATACATAAATGTTTTTAAAGGGGAGGGAAAGTACTTAAAAGACTCACTAAGCAAAATCTGAAGAAAGCATTAAAAACACAGGAGGAAAGTATCACAAATTTCTATTGATTTTGCTTACACTGCATATAAATGTATCTGTATAAAAATCACCTGTCTAATACTAGGATTATCCATATTTTTCCAGAAGCACACCACTAACCTGTGGCATACTTTCATAAAGCAAAGGATTTTATTCAAAACCATTTAGCAACACTCACTCTAGATTAGTACAGATAGTAATTTTACTAATAGATAGTAGATAGTAATTTTATTAATACTCAATTTTTCTTTCTGAAGTCACATGACTTCCCTTCACTCCTTCATATCTTGGGAAGGACCTAGCAGGGAGCTTTGAGGCTCAGAAGCATTGGATGAGGCTCAGAAGCATTGCTCCATTCTAGGTAATAATAAAAACATTCAAACATAATTTTGACTATGCTTTAAAACAGAAAACAGACACCTTCCTAGCCCAGCAGTGATTCTTAAAAGGGAACTGGAACACAGACTTCATCACACTGTATTGATCTCCCTAAATAAAGGGTTCTGAATGTATTGATCAGCTCAGATTAAACCCCTAACTGTTCACAGGCCCGTGCATGATGTGAAGGCCAGTTCACTGAAGAAGGAAGAACAGAAAGCACTTTTGTTCTCAGGCTGCCACAGAGCAGCATTTTACACTAAGTAGTAGATTAACATGATTAAAATAATAGACAGCATTCAGTTAGAGAGCAGGGAGGGAGAAAAAACTTGTGCAAATTCAGATTTCTCAGTTTTAAAAATGACATAGTAATAGCAAGTTAAAGGTAAGATGATTTTAAAGAAGGATATTTTCTTTGCAGATCCTGAACAGAATGGCAACGTTGTCTCCTTAATATACTTGCTCCCTTCAAACTCCCAAAATATATTTGTAGAAATTTTTTTAACCCTACAGATGCAGCAGTTTCCTCCCCTACCCCCACCTTGTCACTTTCAGTATTACTGTGAAGTGATGCACGCAGGAAGAGGTAAATCCAAGATTAATTTTAAGGTTCATTTTGTACATCTGCTCATTTTCATTTGGAAGGACTTGATTTTCTTTAGTCAAACTCAATTTTCATTCAAAATGAGTCTGACTATGCTGCAAACTGATCTTATTACAATAAAATATTGCTGCCAAAATTTACAGCAGGCTTTAATCTCAGAAAAAGAGAAACCATACCCCTATATCCCATTTTCAAAGCACAGGCCAAGAACGTGTTACCAAATTGCCTTAGTGTTCATCTTCACACTTTCAGTGAGTTCTCTATTTTAAAACAAGTAAGAGG
Organism: Scalopus aquaticus; assembly: GCA_004024925.1. Lineage (NCBI taxonomy): Eukaryota > Metazoa > Chordata > Mammalia > Eulipotyphla > Talpidae > Scalopus > Scalopus aquaticus. The sequence goes on along the minus strand of PVIJ01010131.1, from coordinate 36,731 downwards.
AAAATCTAGTTGAAGGAAAAAACTAATTCCTACTTAGGAAAACCTACTTTAAGCATCAGTCAAAGAAACATTTCCCTAAAGTCTTTCTACTATCTCTTCAAAGCCAAAGGGTTAAGTATTCTGATCCACTACCATATTTACGCATTATTGCTACTCTATGGTTACTACTCCAATATTTTTGTATTTAAAAGACAACAATGATTTAGCATTAAATCACTGGATTAATCTTTCTGTAGTTCTTGAGTCCTTTCAACCTCACTGACTAATAGTGGTTAACGTATGACTCACTGAAAGAAATAAAGTGATTGGTTTCACTTCAGAATTGGGGGTAAAGGGGGATCTGATCCAGACACTGAATTCAAATTTGAATGCAATCTAAATCCTGGCTTAGCCACTACAGGGTTTGGCAGTGCTGTATTAAGATAGTCTCAGGCAAGACTCTGAGCCCTTCAGTTTCACTATGATGGGGCATATGCTGCCTATTCACTGGGTTGGTTCTGAAATTTTAAGATAATTATTTGAAAACAGTGTTAGAGACAAATGAGTTGTTTTAAAAACTGCCTGGGATTTAGATACTAACATCTTTATGTCCACTTCATCGGGAGATCGCCATAGCTATGACAAGATATTAAGGACTTTTTAACTGGGGAGAGACATCTGTTTTAATATTTATGTTGCACTATGTAAAGTATGAGAAAACTCCTTAAGTGCCTTCCTCTGAAGGTCAAGAAGCCAGAAACCCAGTACATTACCACACAGCAATTGATTCATTTAACCAATATTTACAAAATGACTAGAATGAATAAAGGAGTTGCCGCCACTCAATTAATACACTGAAAGCAAAAACTAATATCTACCACAGAGGCTTCGAGGAAGACAGAAGTTATAGAAGAAAGTAAAACTCAAAGAAAATGTTTAATTAATTTTTTCTGGAAAAGGGAGCCAGGATTAAGTGGAAATATACAATGGGGAGAGGGAGAAATAAGGAACTGAATCAGATACTTGTTTTCCAAGATTGAATTTATCTGCTCATATGTATTTTTTTATAATTTGTAAACATTACATATAAATTGGTTTAATATTTGTATGTGTTTCATGTTGAAAAAGAAGATATGTAAGAAAACAATCTTAAATAGTCATAATGAACATTTATTTTGTATTTACTATATGCTGATCATTGTTCTAAGCACTGTAAGCATAGAGTCATCCTAACAGGTATGTTAGTGACTGTTATGTCCACTTATCCTCAGTGTTTGAAGGAAAGTGAAGGAACTACATCTTAGGTATTGCTTATAACCTAGAGATCACGGCTTCTGATTAAAAATATACATAAATTTACACTGAAGTAGTAGTTGGGTCGTAGAAAATATGCAAGATCATGTCATCATTTTTCCTTAATTTTGCACTGAAAATTGGAAGTTGAAAACCAAAAATGTATGTTAAATATACCATTTTTGTAGGAAAAAGGCTGGAACCTATGGTCAATTTCATTGCCTAACACTTTGAAGAGCTGAGACTGATAGGACAAAGGTTCACATTGAAAGAAAAAGAGGAAAACATTTAATAAAAATGAGATTGTCAAAAAAGTGATATACATTGTTTTATCTGTTCTATGTAAAGACTTTAAATAGCAATATGGAAGACAGCTTGGTGAGGAACTGTATATTTTTAAAAGGTAAGTATTTCTTACTTCTTAGATCACCTTTTTTAAAGAAAAAAGTGATTCCCAAGTCATCCAAATTACCAACCTGATCTGCAGGGTTCCTCATTTTCCCACCTCCCTTCCCCTTCCTCACCATCCCTTTCACCTCTTGCCGGAGGAGTTAGAGACCTAGTTGATGGATTCAACTTCTGAGTGGGAATTTATAAACTCCCTCCTAAAAACAGCAACTTCAAAATTTGGTGATCAGAGTGACAGGTTATTCTAACTTTGCCTGAAATCTGGAAAGCAATCATCAGCGCTAAGGGAAAAGGGAAATTCTTTCTTCATAGGAAGCAATGGTCAAATCCATTTATCTAATAAAAAATACATTTAAGATTCATTTACCTCTATTAAAATAGTGCTGATTCCATTTTTTAATAATGAAAATAATCTATTTACAGAGCACCTAAGCTAATGCAACAATTAAGCCATGCCAAAAAAACATATAGTACGGCAGTATGTAGTATATTCCTGTATGTATGTAGATCTACATACATACATACACACATATGTACAATTAGATGAGAAAGTGGGACTTACTAGGGCTTGAGGCAGAGTTGCCCTCATTTATATAGGTCCTTCGAGGTTATTTCAGCACAAATGCAAGTTCAAGATTTTTTCATAAAGGAATAGTAAAATGTGAAATTTCTATTAATTTTATATATTCATTTGAACTTGGCTAATCATGGTAAATGTATTGCAAAACTTGAGACATCAAAATTCACAAGAAATGCTGGCCAAGGTTGATGGTAGTCAAATATTTTGCAAAGCTAAACTATTACCTATTTATTAACAGACTTAAAGGAATGCTCAGTGACAAATATTTCAGATAACAAATGAAAAGATAAAGAAACGATCAATGACCAGTTGGCTGGCACCCTGAGACACCTCCATCATTTCCAGGACACATGAATAAAGGAAATAATAAAAAAAAATGGTCAGCAGGCTACTAAATGGGGTTTATGGCAACTAATTATTATGGTTTTCATATATTTTTAAAATGTTACCAAAATTTTTGTCAGTTTTTCATTTGGTTGTTTGGTAATGAAACGTAAAATTAAAACAAATTAATAACCCACACCAGGATATGAAATAAGGTTCTGAAAAATATTTAAAATTATAATTAAGCATTATATATAATATATCACATATAATTTTATCGGTCATACAACAAGAACTCTACTAAGTCAGTGATACAACATTGTAAGTGTGCACCCATATCTGATGTGTATATATATATATATATACATATATGGATATCTTATATATTTGGTTATCCTCCAAAGAAGCTTGACTGCTAAACTGTAATATCTTAAGTTTTATTATTCATTTCAGTAGCAGTCATGAATTAAGGTCCTAACTGAATACTGGGTTTAGCATTAATCCCATCAATAATGAGGCTACCTCCCAGAAAAAAAGACAAAAAAAACCCACACAAATAGAATTTTGTCACATGCATTGTTTATTAGGTTCTGGCAGATACAACAGTGCCTATACGAATTACGTTCTGCTTAGATTTGAAAGTAAATTTATAAACTGATTTTAGATGCCATCAACAATGGACAGGTCACACTTTATCATCTTTTATGACATCAGACATCAGCTGTATCCCAGTACGCAAAAAGCAATTAAGCAGCCTACACTGTATGACTTTTTTTTCTTCCATATGCAAATAGATTTGAGAATTGCCTTTGTGATATCTGGTAAATAGCGACTCCACTGGAAATTATAATTTGCCTTTCAAAACATCATTGAGTCAAAGCTGTCATATGCCTAATGCTAAGCCATTTTTCTCTGAAAAAATATTACTTCTATCAGTTTAATATTTATTGATCACAACTGTAAAAATTTTAAACTCACAAGCAAAACATGTGCATATAAAAATCTAGCTACCACTTAAGTACATGCGGTAATTATCAAAAAATATTTAAAGATGTCTGCCTGGATGCCTTTGGCAAGTATAAATTATCAAAACACTATTGTTTAAATAGAAGTCTAGTTTACAATTTTCAAAATAGATGAATACCAGGCTCTAGTACTGACCACATCTTGGAAAATACAAATTATTAGCGTATAACAACTGATGGATGACTACTTCATATGTAAGCAACCATAATTTATATACCTATTGCTCATTTTTAGGACATCTAGAGCTGCATTACAAAAGTGTTATCTGGTTATAGGGCAAATGAAGATTGCTCAGGCTTTTGCGCCATTGGCCTCTGTGGCCATCACCTGTGGCCTTGAATGCAGGAGGCGCTTGGGAGCATGGGCTCGGGGCGTGCATGCTTGGTGGTGGACACCTGGAGTATGCGTGGTCATGCGTAAGTGGGCACTCTGAGTCTGGAGGCGGAGGATATAAGGGCAGTGTCACAGAGGATGGTGGGCGGCAGAGGAACATGCGGTTGAGTACAGTGAAGAGCGGCGAAGGGCGGCAGAGAGTGGCTACGAGAGGAAGAGACCACAAGACCAGGCCAGAGAGCCCAGAGAACAAAGATTCTGCAGGGGATGGGAAGCCTTCCAGCCCCGTGGCCCTCTGGCCCTCAGGCACCCCTTCCTGCCCTGCACCTGGTTGCCTCACTACAAACAGTGCAGAAAGATTATTAAAAGCCTGAAAAAGCCACTAAGGGCTCGAAGACTCTACCCATCCGCACAGATCTATAGAGAACCTGCCCCATGCCCTGCAGGCCGGCCACAACACTGGTCAGTCAGCAGAATTTTTGGAGTCCTAAAATAATTTAGCATAATTTTAGCATAGTCAAGATAAAATGAAGTACGTGTGTGTGTGTGTTTGTGTAAAAACAGGATCAAGAAGCAAAATCTATTTCCTGCAATATTTCCAAGGTGCAACAAGTTGAAAACTACTGCTCTGAAGACACGGTAGACACCCACTGCAAACAGGATCCCTGTGAGGTAATTGCACCAAGCCTACCTAGCTGGGATCTATAAGGTGGCGTTAACTGGCACAAGTCCTGAGAAAGCAGAGCGCATCAAGAGTGAACATAGCAGCTAAGCAGGCCTCTTCCAGGGAGCCCTGGAGGAAAGCATTTGGGCTTTGTCTCCAGTGGCAAGAGTTTAAAATTGTGTTACTTCCTTTGGGGCACAGATTGCTGTAATGCTGCCAAGACTTTCCAATGTGAAGTTTCACTGTGATAGTAATAACCCCTCTTAAAAGCAGTCTAGAAGGCTGGGAGCCTGAGACTTCAGTGATCCCAAATGTTGATGAACCCCCTTTAAGAGTTAATCCAAAATTTAGAGTCAGATACATATGTGAACAGACACACACACCCATTCAATGGAATATTTTTAAACTGCTCTTTAGACCGATTCCTTGGTGAACCAGACATATAACAAAAAGTAGTTCAAAAACATGAGAAAACGAGTATCACTTTGGACCAAAAAATGCCATATAAATCGTTAACAGAATGACCTACACAAAAGAGTTCAAATAAGACATTCTAAATTCTACAGTGTTTGAAAACAATAATTTCCTTTTAAGTTTCTTCTACTCTTTTCACAAATCCAAGATCATGTATCTTAATTTTTTAAAAAATACTAAAATTCCTATTTTCTTCTAGAATTTTCTATAACCTGAATATATGTGCCTCCTCCCCCCACCAAGTTCCCATGTGAAGCCTATTCCCTGATGTGACAGCATTTGGAAGTGGGGACATTAGGTGCTGATTAGGTCAAAAGGGTAGAGCCCACATAATGCAATTAGTCTACTTATTAAAAAAAAAAAAATCTAGTGAGATCGCTTGTCCCTTCCAAAAAGTGTGCACACTGAAAGAAGTTCACCATCAATGTAACAAGAAGCAGGACCTCATCTAACTGTTAGTCTTTTTGTTGTTGTTTTTTAAAACTAGTCAGTCTTGATGTTGGACTTCTCAGCCTCCAGAGCAATGAGAAGTAAATTTCAGTTGTTTACATGCCACATGCTCTATGATACTCTTTTACAGCAGCCACAACACTACTGCTTTCAAGACAGAAATAAAGAAAAAATATTTCAGATAGTGAGCTTTCTGTAATTAAAAAAAAATCTAACACTCTGAACGACTCTCGGCACCCCTACTTCGTAAGAAAAGAGGCCACAGGAATAAAGATCATCAGAGCAGGGTCCCTATGCAAGCACATCATAGGTTTTAAATGACAACAATTTACTTCACATCTAGACAAGTTACAGGAGCACTTAGATAGAATCTTCACATAGCACATCAATCACTGCCATGGTGATTTTCAGTTAAGATCTGCCCTAGAAAAAGTCCTTAATTTTTCTTTCTGTACTATCTTATATAATATACTCTTAAAAGAAAATCAAAATATTTTGGAAGAAGTTCAGGGGGAAAAAATGGTTCATGGGGTGAGGGGAGGAATAGAGATTAAGGTAGGGAAGAAACTGTTCCTAAAGCAGTTTTCCTGTGTGTGTCCTAAAAGAGTACAGCCTACAGCTTAGTTACTATTTCCGTTTACCGAAATACTTTCTACCAATTCATAAGATAGCATCCCATTTCTATTTTCTTATATTACCACTTCATTTTTCTTTCAATGTCTATACTATTCCTTGCAATAGATGAGACACTCCATGACCTCATGTCCAACTTCTCAGTAAATCTCCCAACTCATTCATTCATCAGTCTATCATTCATTTATCAGTCTATCAGCTGGATTTGGCAGACAGTGCACTCGTCTTTAGGGGCACTGTGTAGGTAAGTATAGCCCCCACCTCAGAGAGCTGACCATCATCTCAGACCCACAGCAGAAAAGCACAGACCCCTAATCGATCAAACCAACACTTTTCTAACTTTAGACACTTGCCATTTCTGGTGATAACCAAGTAAGCCAGCTTCTCATTTCCCTGAAGTTATGAAGCCTGTTTCCTTCCTCACTGAGGCCTTCAGTAAAAAACACTGTCAGCTAGGATACAACTCACTGCACATAATGGAAAACTCATCCCATGCTGCCTTACACCACTGACAGGGGGCTTATCAGCTAACACTACTGGCAGCTGAGGGACAGGAAAGGCTCTAGATTATATTAATTCAGTTGCTCAGTAATTGCATTCCAGACCAAGCTTCTCTCCTTCTCTCCTCTCTGCCTGGTAGTAGACAAGAACTTACAAGGACTCTTAATATTACTTGTTTCTTTGTCCCCATCCAGAAAGGGAGAACCAGAAGGGAAAGGGGACAGAGAGGAGGGGTCCAGGGAGTTTGATGGCCAAAGACAGAGAGACTCAGAGAGAGCAGTATTTCCCTAAACAACCTCATAGGTCCAAAGGTTTCCACTGTGGTCACAGAACAGGTCTATGATGTCTCTTCCTTGGAACCAGGGGTAGATTAACCTCCCAAGTTCATGAACTTCAGTGGCAGCTAGGAGGGGCAACTAGTAGTAGATAACAAATCTTAATGAAAGAAGGGATCTCAGAGGAGACCACCACAGTGTCCACTACACATTTTTTTTTCCACGTAAGACATTATTCACCCTCTCTTTACAACCTTTCATTTGGCTTCATCCATACTGTCTTCTCTAGAATACTCAATTGCCTTTCTATCTCTACAGGACACCCACCTCATCAGGCAACTCAATCCCTCACTCTGGTGTACAAGGATCTTCCAAGATTTAGTGCCATCATTCTTCATTTTGGAGGCATATCCTCCGATAAAAATTTTCCTCCTATGTCAACCTGATCACAAACACACACACTCACACACACCCACACAGTCACACATTCCTTATCTATCTCTTCTTCAAAATGGCCACTACCTAAAGCATAATTCGACTGACTTCTCCAATATTCCCTTCCTGTAGGACCTGATTCCCCACTTGCATGGACTTTCAAGCACACTCTGTGCAGAAGGCAAAGAACAGTATGGAGAGTTTAAGAGTTGAGATCCCACAGACTTGGGTTTCACTCCTAGTGTTACTACTTGCTAATGGTATGCCTGGCCCAAATTCCTTTAAAACTAGTTACATCTGAATTTCCTTACTGAACATAAAAGACTGCCACTCTGGCAAGGCCATTTTAAAGACTAAAGACTATGTCTATTAAGGACCTGGCACAGAGTCACTTATTAAATAAAATACCTATTTTTATAACTGAGCCATGAAATCTCATTTCCGCACAGTCCTCTGGTGCTCTCTGGTGCTCTCATATGCTAGGCCTACATGTTTTAACAATATTTTAGGACAAACAAGAGGATTCATCTCTCTGTGCCAAATTAACTCTGGGCCACTGCATATTAGCAAAACAGAGATACTGTTAGTGAAGACTTTGTTTGTCTTCTATTCTCATCCACAGAAATGAATTTCTAAATCTTCAGTAGAAAACATTCATGGCCGAAAGTATGCATGGATTTTAAATCCCAGCCCAGTGAGAACTGGCATCTGGAAGTGGAAGGCCAGCAAAATGCTCCGTCAGAAGTAGGTTTTATGAGATTCACTGTCCCTTCGGCAAGAGGGCAGGGGTTCCATCCAATGGACAGAAATCAGAAAACAATATCCAGACCATGTGCAGCCACTTATTAATATTAGGACTCTAGGAGTGAATCACTTCACCTCTGTGAACTCAGTCTCACTCTGTGAAAAGAGAAAACCCCTCCCACTGCCCTGTTTCACTCATAGTTTGAGGCAGCTGAAATAAAATTTATGAAATTGCTCAAGAAGTATAAAATTCTATGCAAACGTAATACATTTAGAAATAACCTATTTAATGCCCTAGAGAAGGTAAACTTCAGAGTAATATTGCTAAAGTATTCATGTGGCCACCAGACATCATGCATCAAAAAATAGCAAAATAAAGGATCTGTTCTTAATTGTCTAGTTTATTTAAATGGTTGCCTGGAAAATAATAAATTATTACTTGAGATGGGTTAAGCAATTAGGATATTTAAAAACAAAACTACTAAACCTCTGAGAATGTGGCACTAATCTGGTTGAGAATTCATGCTATCTACTAATTTGCTAATCATCAGTGGAGTGACAATACCATACTGGGCCTTTATCAGTTTGAGTAGTTAGTGTGAGATTATCCTATAAGGGACCATTTTCCTACAATATAAATGCAGCAAGAAGCTTTAATAAATGTCTTCTGCATTGACAGAACAGATGACAAGTCAACAAAAGATGCCATAGCAGATCTAAGTGACTGAACTGAAGAAATAATTACATATATGCATAATGTGAATTCCTCTAGCATTTAATTTCACAAAAGAATGAGGAGAACAAATATTCAACTCTGTTGAGATTTTTCTGATTAGTTCATTAAAGTGGCCCATTATTTTTGGCTTTTAAAACCACACAGAAATTCTACAAAGAAACATCTATAATTTAAAAGATTACCATAAATTATAACTATTTCCCCACTACCACTAGTAGTAAGTGTTAGCTTGGTCCTGGCAATTTTCAAGGCAATTCATAACGACATCCTTACACTACATTGTTTAAAAAAAAAAAAAAAGAATAAATATATAGAACTCAATACTTCCCAGGTTCTGAGAATTTCCATAGCCACACTTTCTTAAATTCATTTATACTTGCTGGTTTGAGAATATTAAAGTGAATTTCTGAAATGAAAGACAAACAATGAAATGACCCTTATTTGAAGGGTTTGAAAATGTAATTTAACAAACAACTAACCAAAGTCAAGTGTCAATGTGAAAGGCGAAGGTCAGGAAGGTCAGCTGATGTCACAGGAAAATCCAATGCAGGATATCGGTGCATCCCCCCGGCAGGTATAAAGAGATTACATCCTAATGAATCATTAACATAGTATTCATCACTATCTGTTCTAGATGCTCATAGTATCTGCCCAAAGACAGAAAGCAGTCTTCCTCAAAAAAATGCAAGAAAGAGGAAAAAGTATATAACCTCCAAGCATAAAACTTCTGAGACTCCATCTGGACACCAGGGTTTGGGTAAACACAGGGGAAATGTAATTTGAACATGGTTTGTGTTTCTACTATGGAAAGACACACTAAGACCAATAATCTAAGTAAGTCTGGCTAAAGGATCCCCTGGAATTCACTTGTGAAAATGTATATTCTCAGGACCCAGACCTGAAAATCTGGATGGGTCCCAGAAATCTTTAACAAGCTCCCCAGAGTTAGCTCTCAAGCACCCTATATTCTGAAAACCAATGATACTGGATTTTTTTAAAGATTTATTTTTACTTATTTATGCATATCAGAACAAGGATCTATGCCAGAGATCCTTGGCATAGGGGTGGTGGTGAGAGGATTCACCAGAGACAGAGTGGGTAGCGGAACAGGCGTAGTGACTGAAATACACTGCTGAAGGGAGCAGTGGGTGAGGCAGGAGAGGTCTGCTGCGCCAGATGGGAAGCTCCCTGGCTAGGGATTGAACTAATGCTGTGACAGCTTGATAGTGCTCTGACTTAACTAACCCTGTGCCACCAGGAAGGCCCCAATGATACTGGTTTTTAAAGAAGGAAGTTAAAATAAGAGAACTTTGGAAGAGTTATTTTTTGAGCTTTTCCATACAGATACTAGGAACAAAAGTTAAAATGGAAAGAATAAAAGCATATAAATAGTGCAGAACCATGTAACAGTCAATTTAAAAGGCAGTGCAATTAAAATCTTCCTAATTCATACGCTAAAGGGATAGTTCCTCATACTATTGACAATCTACACAGAGCAGATGACACACTGTCACAGAGAATGGCTGCTCCTAGAGGCGCCACCGAGGAGGCAAAGGGGTTGGCCTTCCAGTGTCACTCTTGATGCAACACAGAACATGAATATTAGCATGAGGATCATTCCATTTGGGAAAAAAAAAATCCTACAAGATGTTTCCCCCTGAAATAAGAGCAGAGCAGGCATCCACAAAAGGAATTTAATCAACACTGAAAAAGGGAGAATAACAGATCAAGGTGTCAGTGACTTTCTCCTTACAAGTGAGCAAAACCCAAGCAGACAGATCTACCAAAAATTCAACAAAGAACAATTAATGGAGCAAACTCTGGACTCCTGAAGAGACAGCTCAAAATTCAAAGTTACTGAACACAAAAAAAAAAAAAAAAAAAAAAAAAAAAAAAAAAAAAAAAAAAAAAAAAAAAAAAAAAAAAAAAAGGAAGGAAGAAGAGAGGGGGGAGGGAAGGAGGGAAAGAAAAGGAAAATAGGGCTCATTCTCCAAACAATATAAAAGGAATCCTCTTTGTTCTATGTTGCCAGTTTAAGGACAAGCATCTATTGACATAAAAGTCCTCAAGATGAAATGGAAACTGAGACTTTGTAACATCTATAGATGTGCTTTAATATGATGTGCATTCTTGAAAATAGCTTTATTTTTTCTTAAAATGAATGCAATTTGTTTTTCCATGGGATTCTGAAATAGAAGTAACTGGGATGATATATATCCCCTGATATTTGTTATCTATACCCACTTCATGTATCTTCAATAGGCCTTTTTTTCACTACCTGACATCAAGAAATAACTTTTTTAAGAGAATCATAGGCCATGAGCTGAAATGTAATTTTAACATGTGTCCTGGAGTTGCTTTTGGTCATTTAATGATTGAGAGAAAGAGAGGGGGAGAGGGGGAGGGAGAGGGAGATGGAGACGGAGATGGAGAATGGCTTACTCCAGTTCAGCACTTTATGTCATCTAAAAAGTATAGATGTTATTATCATGTACCTCTGTGTTCAATGAGGATTTAAAATAAGTACTGGCATTGATTCCTGGGGCCATTATGTGTTCAGGTGGCCAGTGGGGTCTTCTGATGGTATTGAAGCTAGAGACTGAAAACAATCAACTTACAGGTATAACATTTGAGTTCAAAAATCAATTTTACAAGTGCAAGATGGTAAGCAGTTCATCTGAAAAACACCCAGGAGTTTTCATTAACCACAATCTTAACAGAAGCCAACAGAATGATGCAGCGTAAACAATGCCAGTTCCATCTTGGACAGCACTAGGAGAAGGGCTGCATCCACGTCAAGGAAAGAAGGCGTCGCAGTGTGCTCAGGACACAGAGGCCCTGAGCTCTGCCATGGAGGGAACCTCAATTTGCTCTGTGCAAAAGAAAAGAAAAGCTCAATCCCAATGAAAGAATTCTTTGATGTTTTGCTGCTGGCAGAGAAGACTTAAGGAGTCAAGGGGATACGTTCAGGTGTGGAGAGGACCTCTAAATGTACTGGTAAGTTCCACTGCAGGGTCTTGCTTGTTTACTCAGACCATCATTGCCCAGTTCCTTGAAGAAGGCTCTTATGACAAATGTTCAAAAATATTTGTTGAATGAAAAATGATGAAATGAATGGCCTCAGAGCATGTGAGAATACACTTCTCTGTGTGGTGCCAAAAGATGAAACAGGCATCAGTGGGTAAAAATTTTAGGAACATATGCTTCAGTTAAACTTTTAAAGAAATCACTTTTTAACAGTTCCAGCTCTCCAAAGATGGAGCAGACTTTGTAAGGGAGTGATCTCCTCCTTGTCTGGGGGGAGGGAGTGGCAGTGGTGTTCTTGCAGAAACTGGATAACCATCTGTCAAGGATGCTACAGCAATGAAAACACTGTTTACATCATCGAACACCACAAGCATTTCATTTTTATCCTATCTGCCATTTCTATAGAGAAAACCTTCTGCTGACCTAAAGTCACCAAGCTAAAATGAAGGATTTTTAAACATTTTAGGAGTGAGTCAACAAAATGTTTTAGAATACCTCTCAAATCCAGCCACATAGAAACATCTGAGGAGCTTTACATAAATACAGATTTCTAAGTTGCACTTGATTTCATTTCTCTTGTCTACTCCATGATATTGTCTCAGTAAGTGCTGCCACTTCTGCACCATCGCTGTTCCCCTCCCTGCTCAAAGTTTTGACAGCATCATGCAAACATGTTATGCCCATCTTGAAAAAATGTCCATGTGTTCTACCTCACTCACTCTCCAACTACCACCCAATTTCTCTTCCTCTTAAAGGAAAACTCACTGTGTATCCAGCTTCTCTCCTCAACCTGACTGCTGTACACAACCAAGTAAAGACACCTTTATCTCTTTGTTGTGCAATCGGTAGTGTGTTCTCAGGCACCTTCATCTCCTTGTTGCACAATCAGTGCGTCAGTGAGATGACCTTCAGTAGCATTTGGGTGGATGATGACTGCCTTCCGTTGAAATACTCCCCAACCTGCCTTGAATACACCACACTCTACTAATTTTCACCTAACTCTCTCTTGTCTCACTCTCTGTTTCTCAGTCTCTAGTCCATTAATCCTGACTTCCTAACAATGGAGTTCCCCTGGGTTTGATATGAAATCATTTCTTAACTTTCTTTGCTTTTCTGTTCTTCATACTCAAATCCTTAGTGATTTCACCTTGGGTGATGATTTTACTTACTGTTTATACTTAGTACCCCATGCTCTGCAACCTGACCTATTCCACTGAACACTAACCTCACATCCAAAGTCTCCTTGTCACCTTTGATATTCATTTCCACAAATACAAATCATGCTTCCAATCTTCCCTAGTGCTATTACTGACATCCTTCCCAGTACTCAGACAAAATACACAAAGTCAGGTTTAGTCCTTCTTTACCCCACCACTTATTAAACCCACCAAATCCTATCAGTGTTGTCATCACAATATATTCAGGCAACAGAATCAGACAATACTTTTCCACACCATATAAAAAAAATTAACTAAAACAAGTCAGTGACTTAAGAGCTAAAAGCATAAAACTCTTAGAAGAAAGCACAGGAGTAAATCTTTATGACCTTGGAATTATGCTATCTATTTTGAGATATCACACCAGACAAAAAAGGTCAACACCAAACCAATAACAAACCCTAGAAAACTGAAAAATTGCAGCTGAAGAGGGGGAAGGGAGAGAAACAAAATGGCGAGGGAGAACAATGGGCCATATTGGAAGACTGTGGCTGGTGGGTGTGGAATGGGGAAACCACCTGAGAAGGTGTGACCCTATGCTTCTGATTCACGTAAGTGTAAAACAATGTTACCTCAATCAAAAATATTTTCTTTAAAAAAAGAAAGAAAAAATTGTACTTCATCAAAATTAAAACATTTTGTACATTAAACAACATTACCAAGAAAGTGAAACATCCTACATGGCAGAAAATATCTCAAATCATGTATCTTATAAGAGTCTAGTACTGAGAAAATATATTGAGCTCTTACAATTCAAAACCAAAGAGATTAAAAAAATCCAATTTAAAAAATGAGCCAAGGATTTGAATAAACGTTTCTCCAAAAATATACAAATGATAAACACAAAAAGATACTTGGCATCATTAGTCATTAGGGCAATGAAATCAAAACCACAGAGATACCCATTTCATACTCACTAGGATGGCTATAATCGTATTAAAAGGAAAATAAGTATTATGAGGATGGAGAAAAATTGGAACTCTTGTATGTTGCTGTCAAGACAGTTGGACAGTTCTTCAAAAATGATTAAATTCAGAATTAACATATGAGCCCACAATTTCACTCCCAGGTATATACAGTCCCCAAGTTGAAAACAGATACTAAAATAAGTGCGTGTAGATACATGTGCATAGTATTACCATTCACATTAACTAAAAGGTGAAAATACCACAAATGTCCATCAACTGATGAATGGGTAAACAAATTATAATCACAAATACAGGTACATATATGATGGGATATGATACATGCTACCCTGTGGATGAATCTCTAAAACACGCTAAGTGAAAGACATTAAGTATTAAAGGTTTGAGAGAGGATTTCAGAGAAAATGCTTAATGGCTTAAAGATTTTACTTTAAAGTGATAGAAATGTTTTGGAAATAGAGGCAGTGATCATATAACATTATAAATACACTAAATGCCACTGAATAATACCCTTTAAAATGGTTAATTTTATGCTATATGAATTTCATTTCAATATGTTATCTTTTAAAATACTCAGAATCCAACCTCTTCTCCTATCACCACTGCTATCATCCTGATTCAAGCCACCATCTTCTCCCACCTAGATAATCACTAGCCTCCTAACTGGTCTCCTTTTCCTCTTCCCCTTGGTATTTTCTTCAGCACAACTTCCAGAACGATCTTATTTTGTCAGTTAAATAATGCTGAAAGTCCTCCAAGAATTTTTCACCTCCTTATTGTGAAAGCCCCACATGTGGCCCCTTACCACACCGACCTCATCTGACCTCATCCCCCACTACGCTGTCCCTCCTCTCTTGGCTCCAGTCCCAGGAGGCTTCTTGCTGCTCCTCTAACATTCCATCACACTCTTGCCTCAGGACCCTTGCACCAGCTGTATGTTCTGTTTTGAATGCTCCTCCCCTAAATATTCAGAACTCTTGAGCCATCTCCCAAATCACTTCTTAATCAAATGCCTCCAACACAATGAAACCTTCCCTGATCATCCTATGGAAACTGCAGAACCACACATTTGCCCTATTTCCCTTCTCTGCTTTATTTTTTTTTTTAAACAGAACTTATTACTATCTTACCTGCCGCATATTTTACTTATTTATGAGTGTATTTTCTACCATCCACTAGAGGTCCTAAAAGGAGAGAAGAGGGTTCTCTGATCTCAAAAAGACAGATTTAAAATCACACCTATTGGCAAATATAGCAAATATAGGATTGTAACTTTCTTTAACAAAGATCTGGTTATGAATTTGTGAGGGAACAGATCTCCGCTCCAAATTACAGAAGACTATGAATAACTGTGAAAGGACAAAAAAGAAAAAAAAAAAGGTGGCTATCCAAATTGGCTTATCTTGGCTTGCTGCACTGCATTAAGAAAGCCAGACCTAAAATACCTCAAAAGGGATATATTAAAATACCAAAAATTAAAAGTTTAAATGATTGTGATGAAATAAGAATGAATGCTCCTAGTTCTTATATTGATTTTATTACATACTTTCTCTTAAAAACAAGATACTGCTACAAGGTATTTTTTTTTTTAATTCTCTATTCTTGAGACTCTACATGGCTGCATTTCATTTGTTCTTGCTTAGAGAGCTTATCCTCAATATCCAACCGCAAAATCAGGTTACTTGGTACCATTTCCCACAATCAATTGGAAATCAGTACAATGCTGTGGGCTGCCTACTTTATAAACAAGGTGTTTATAAACCTACAGTTAAATTCTTTAAAACATTTACACAGATTCAATAGAAATAAACACTTATCAAAATAAAAATGTTCATTAAAGCAGAAGTTAAGATTTCATAACAAATTAATATAAGCCTCTAACACAGAATTGCTTGAAATGCACATTGCCTCCCAATTAAAAAAATACATACACAAAAGTTATTCATATTATTTAAAAAAATTAGTGCAACTGTACAGTCCTACTAAACAAACAAGGGAAAAAATACTTCAGTACTGTCATCTAAAGAAACCACAGTGAGGCTTCCCTCAAGCATGTTAATGTCCACAAGCCTCAATCAGCAAGTAAACTAATCTAAATCAAATTCCATCTAGTTGAAAATAGTCATCATGCAGTGCCCAGAGTTGGTGAGTATGAATGGATTACTGCAAATATTCATGGTAATTGCAGGTTGCTATTTATGTTGACCAGAGTTGGAGAAATGAGTTTACTCAGTGAAATGTCTAAGCCTGCAGACCACCAATGCAAAACGCACAGGAAAAAGACTCCTGACATCCACACTAAACACAGCCCAGATCCTCTCTGCAGTGTCACAGTGTGGTTGTTATTTCATAGTGTCAGATACACTGTTGGTGACAGAATGAAAATTTATGATTGCAGTTATTTTATTTTCAAGTAATGTGCCACCACAAGAGATTTTTCTAGTTCACTGGAGTGTAAGTTAAATATTAGGGACTAAATATTATTTTCCAAAGCCTTAAATGTTTCTGCTTGTAAACAGGTACACACAAAACACTAATGATGACAATGACTGATAGCTTTTCTTTTAATTTATAGGGGGGCTGGTTTGCCAATAGTTACCAATTCTTAAATTTGTTCAGCATTACACAAGTCATGGTGTTCAGTCGGTACTGAAGAAAACCAGTTTTATGGGAAACTTGCCACAAGACATATGGGCAGTTAGGCTAGTTCCCTTCAACCCTCACTCTGTTCCAGTTCATACCATAACTCCATCATCAGAACCAAATTAGGAATCAGGAAACCTGGGTTCTGATTCCCAATCTGCAGCTGACAATCTAAAGAGCTATATAATCATGGGAAAAGCCTAAAAATCTCTCCGAGCTCCAATTATCTGTAAAATGAGGGGGTTGGCAATACATGCTTTTTAAATGGAATAGAAAAAGGTAAGTGAAAGTGACTGTCATACTTATTAAAATTGATTCTAACTTATAAAGAAAAACAGAGAATGCACAGAAAAATAAAAAGGATTATCTTTCACCTGAGGGGAAAAAACAATATGAAAAACATTATAAAATGAAATAGTAACGAGAATGTAGAAAAGAACTAACATACTTTTAGGCCTAGGAAGTCTCACAAAAATGACCAAAAATTCCTACGATACACCACATTCCTGTTGGCCTAGCAATTATACTTTTGAACACAAATCCCTGAAGAAAATATCCCTAAGGAAAAATCAAAGTTCTCTAAAAATGAATCTCCATAGCAGCATTCTATGTAAGAGAGAGATATGGAAACAACCTGAGGGGCAAAAATAGAGGCCCTCTTAAGCAAAATCTGGCTTTTCACAAAATGCAACAAAGGCCTGTGTAGCCATTTGTTAAATATGTAACTATTTTCAAAGAGTGGAAAGATTTAACATGATATAACATGAAGTATAAAAATTCATTACAACATACACTCATCTCTTCACAAAAAACATACTGAGGAAAAAACAAAGAGGAATTGCTAGGGCATAACTAGTTCATTGAGTCCATTCTTTCCAAAATCCACCGAAACAGTAAAAAAGCAAAATGGGGGTGAGGGAGGGCGCCTGAGAGGGAACACTCTCTAAGTTGCAGTTTGGTTTTTACATCCCATGCTTCCACACAGCTTTTCAGACATGACTAATGGCACTTCATATCACCATCCAAAGCTTAATACTTTTCAACCACCTTCACAAAAGATGTTACTTAATTGTTTTTGAAAAATAGTCAGCAAAACAAGATTTTGTACAAGGTCTAGTGTGCCAGGAATGTATCCTAAGTAATGATACTAGGCATATCATTGGACTACTGTCCTCCACCCCCAAAATTCATCAATGGAAAATTAATGGGAGCATGAAGAGGTATGCGTTATTATTTCAACGGGTTCTTAGACACTAAGTCAACCTTAATATGGTACAACTTCCCAAGAGGCCAAGTGCCTTGGGAAACTGTTACATATGCTCTATGTACAATTACTTTTTTCCTTAAATATAGTAAGTCAGAAAACCATGGCAAAAATTATCACTCTGGTTGACCTAGAAAAAGATCCCTTTCATCTGTAGTATATGTAAGATGACTGGACATATTATAACATACAGAATTCATTAATATAATTAATACATGGTGATTAGGTTCAGTACAGATACAATTTTGGATTACTGTCTCACCAAAAACTCCACAAAGATATCAAAAATATGGAATTCTTCTAAGTAATGATTGTCCAAAAATAATTAAACTGGTGACAGCCCTCTCATAAAAAGGAATGTTGATGCTTCACAATATCCTGTTTTCTTTCTCATTCCGCACCCCCCATATGCAAAAAGTTTTCCTACTAAGCCATACTTTGAAATTCATGTTTAAATGTTAAGATGTTCTATGGAACATTCAACACATTCTTAGACATAGATATATCCTTTAACATGGTCTCTGAATAATAAAGAAAATGTAAGAGAAAAGTTTTTTCTTTAAAAAAAAAAGTCTAAAAAATAACAAATGGGAATAACTGGGCATACCAAAACTGTAGAAATCTACCAGAGACGATCTTATACTTTTCTCAGTGATAACTACAGCCTAAAGTCAAAGTATTTTTAATCTCTCACACTTACAACTCCAGCAAAATCCCAAGTTTCCAAGTTATACTAGAAAGATATTGGCAAGCAGTTATGCCTAATTTCTACTGTCACCAGCATTATTCATTAATTAAAAAACAGACTTTCATTTTCAAAACTATTCAACACAGCCAACTTATTTCATCTTAAATCAATAGTTTCTAGCGACAGACCATGTGTTTATTTGTAATAAATTACAGCAAACCTTCAGGAAAAGCGACTAGAAGGAACTAGCCATTTAAAAATTAATCTCAAAAGTAAACTGCAAAAATGCAACAAATTTCACTGACCTTTTTTCATTTGTACAGAATCGTATCAATGTATTTTTTTCATTCTTCAAAAAATATTTATAGGTCCAATATGCTCTAGGCTGCCAGATACCAATTCATATACATTTAAAGAAAATGACAAACAAGTAAAAGAACTCCAAGACTCATAATGTTAAACCAAACCTACATATTTTGACTTGAACTGAACCCTAATGGTGTCAATCATTACCCAAGCCCTTCAGTGTTGGGATAAACTGGTTTAAAGTTCACTCATTAAAGACCACGTTATTAGATAGTGACAGGAGAAGCCCATTAAAAAAATATCAACTGCTGAAAGATCACACAGGTAGGAACAAATCACAATTAGAATAGAAATGAAAATAAAATGATAATCTGCACCACCAAAGAACCTTAGTAGTTAAGAGGCCATTTACATTTTAAAGTCTCTGTCTATGCTAGTCTTAAGTATTGTACTGCTAAGGTTCTGTCAGTGTGCTGAGACACTTCAATTAAGGCCTCATGGCACAGCCCTGTGTAAATTAATTAGTTGAAGTGGCACAAATTTTCTAAAAGCAGCTCTCTAAAACAGTCTCAGAGATATGCACCATTTGTGGGGAATTAGAATCTAAATATAACTTTACTAATCAATTCTTCTTGCATTCACATTTCAATAATATTTAATGTAACGATAAACAAGTTCATGAAAAAACTGCTAACCAATATTTTATTTGCTTTCAATCAGTGGTAGAAGGGACTTTCAACTTTACTTTTGATACTCATTTTATTTCAGATAATATCTAGACTTAGTGGCAGGAGTTTTCACATGGTAACCTACTATAATGAACTTAATCCATAAATAGGAGATGGGTCTATATTTAAAATTCACATATGCTACAGCTGCATTAGCTATCCAGTAATTTCTATAAACAAAAATACAGTTTTCATTCTCCTGCCTTGAGACTTTACCTGCTAAATCTGTTTATTATAATTAAACTAAAAATTAAAGTCTGGCATGTTTTATCAAAGATATAACTTCCTCTCTTTAATTCAAATTATTAGGTAGATTTCTGCTGTAAATTTTAAAACCATTAAGATTAGAAGCTTAGTAAATATTTTTCTTCAAAATAAGTTAAATGAACACAGAAAAAATGCAAAAATTAGTTGTGTTCTAGTTTCTACTGTAAATTAAAAAAGGAAGAAATCTGAAATTTTCAAGAGATCAGGAGCCTTCCAATTATGTACATAAGAGATTCATGAGCTCTTCTGTAATCCTAAAATAAAGTCCCTACAGTCTCATTATAGTGATTGTGAAAAACTCATACTTGTTACACAGTAGAGATGATTTAGAGACTTTTTAATGGTTAATTTGTTTCAAGAGCATAGACACCGTATGTACAAATATATCTTTTGAGATAGTACCATTGAGAAGAGGCTGTCCTTCATGCACATTCTGCGATAAGACTGCACTGTAAACATCTTCAGGAAATCCAGTCTTGCATAATGCGATTTCACCAGAAGCCTCTACAGACGCCTGCAACACAAGAAGAAAAAAAAAATGTGTGCAATGATTGCTACCTCCTTCGACTGAGAAACATTCCACTTGGCATAAAGCCTCACTTTTTCAACTATCTTGCACAAAAAAACCCTTTGTTTCTGAATAGTTACAATTAGAATGCAGAGGCCAAAGGGTTAATCTTTTTGATAACTCAAGTAGAAGGAACAAATCCCACTTGTCTTGTCCAGTAAAATCTAAATAATACACATTCCAGATTCTTCTAAGCACTTAACATTTCCATTAAAATAGCCTTTGTGACTGAAGAACCATCGAGTGGATGGACCAGGGGTGGGTGACAAAGAGTTTTCAGGTGCCACAAGTCACATGTCATCACTAACTCAACTTTTCAAGAAAAACCTATACAAACATATATATACATAAATTTATAGTCTCAGTTGATGATGAAGTTTGCTTCAATAATATGCCTTGTTCATTAAAAGATAACAGCACCAACACACTTACTGCAAAACATGAGCTAATTTATACCAAGTAAAAACAATCAATGAAGAGTATTTCTCAAATTTGATAGGTAGCAAATCATTAAAAATATAAAGATTAATACAAATATTTGTTTTCAGAAATTGGAATGTAACAGCCTCTCTCATCTATGCTTATCAAAATATAAATATGAACTTTGTTAAATATTACAGAGTATTTAATTTCAAAAAAGTATTAGGTGAAATAATGAGATGTTAGTGCAGACCTGTCAAAACAGCAAATAGTTTTAAGTATGTTAATATGCAAGAAAAGATAAAGTCAAGGATTCAAAGCAACCAACTCCTTTACCCAGGTGTCAGTGGAAGCTCATGCATTCACACTGAGATGCAAGCTGGAAAATTCTTGTAAAGATGAATGTGGAAATATCCCACACAGTAGGTATAATCCCAGGGAACCTCTCTCCTGGGGGTTCTAGTCTACATGTGTTGGATGTTCACTGCAGCACAACCGTAATTACAGGACCTAAATGTCCATCAGTAAGAGAATGGACTCATTTTCACATTGCCAAATTAAGGAACACTTAACACATGAAAGTGGAAGAACTGAATTCACATTTATCCACATACATCTCAAAACAATTTCATTAAGTTTCATGTCAGACTGAAAGAAAAATTTAATTATAAATCAACTTATGGATGACTATTATTTGCATTAAGTACAGGAATCTAATTATGCAATATTCCAATTCAAATTGGAGACAAAGCACACTGGAGTATGAATCTTGTGCAAATAAACAAATAAATGAATAAATAAACAAACAAAATGATGTTTCCATTATATGAAGCTGAAATATAAAATATAATGTTATGGACTCCTACTTACACAGCAAGAATATAAAAATGTACAGATTAGTAATAAACAACAAATTTAAGATAGTGCCTACTCCATGGGATAGTGAGATAGGAAAGGTTTTTACAGATAACTTTGATTTTATTTCTAACAATTCATTTCTTTCAAGAGAATATAAAGCAAACAGGGTAAAATAGGAAGCTCTGCATAGGCACAATGCTTTAAATTATATAGTATTTCCTATATATCCTATATGTTCTACATAACTCACTTTCAAAAAGAGAAATATTTGGACCTAAATGAGAAGAAAGAAGTTGAGCTTCTGACACCCAAGTTTGGGACAGTGGGCAATACTTTGATACTTGATAACCATAAATATCCAGGCACTTATCTTGTGGTCCAGCACAGAGAAAGCACTCAGTAAGGGAACACTTTTGATTTTAATTAAGCACAACAAAGAAAATGACTTGCCCAGTTTACCATATAAAATGGACCATGTGTCATAAATCTGTATCTAGCCACAAGTCAGGGCTATGCCTCTTCAAAGGGAGTCAGAGACAGGGTTCTTGCCCAGGAGGTAGGTGGTAAGAGCTGGCAGGGGTAGCAAGCCAGAGACAATCAAACAGGAGTCACATCCCAGTAACTGGGCTAGCGTAGCACAGTTTTACAGGTTCACACCCAGAGGTCAATGAAGGAAAACTTTAATCTTTAACTCCACTACTAGTGTTGTCTTGACTTGCTCTAGACAGAAAAATAAGCAGCAACATGCTCTCACGCCAAAACCACAGTTTCCAGGTTGCATTGAGTCCGTACACTATGCTGTGAATGTCCACTTCTAGCTTTCTATCTCCACCTAGTTTCAGAAAGGGAACTTCTGCCTTCAAAATGCCGCGTCTTGCACAGCCTGTTTTCATCTTCCTGATCTAAGAAAGGGCACCTACCTGTACCGCCAAAAGTGGCTGTGATAATTCCTGAGGCAATGCCTATAATGCACATCTTTAACTAACACTGACTAGTAATATTAAAATGCCATAGAGGGTATGTATCATCTTATGATATTTTCATATTTACTGCAAACAGATGAACCTCTTCTAAATTCTTCCCCAAGACAAAATGGATCTGTAGAACAGTATCCTGTTATTAATCTACAGTGTTTCTTTAAAACAGGGTGTAAAAATTATTTAAAAATATACTTCACCCAATTAATTTATTATGAATTTCCCCTCTTAATAGTCATCATGAAAAGAACAAAATTAACATGCTCAAAAAACAAACAGGAAACACTGAAATGAGTACACCCTCCAAACTGGAATTCTTATAAACTGACTTGTACCAAGCACTGTGCTGGTGTATCTAGTACCTTATAACGCCTCAACCTACAGACTGGACTGGGACCAGGCCTGAGGCTGTGGGAGAGACAGAGCTGATGCATGACCCACCCAAGGAAGCAAACTCCACTCTCAAAGCCTCCAGTAGCCACAGCTGCTTGGACACTGAAGATTCTCTAGTCTTTGCTATCCAACAGTGGTTCTCAACCTGTAGTAGTTTTGTTCCCTGGGAGGCATCTGGAAACATCTGGATACATATTTGGTTTTGACAATGGGAGGGGAATGCTACAGGGAGTGTTACAGGCCAGGGATGCTGCCAACATCACACAATGCACAGGACGGTCCATCCAGCCCAAGATGTTAATAAAGAGAAGCGCAAGACACTGCTCTAGAGCAGTCCATGAAAAGGGGGTGTTTGCCTACCCTTTGACAGCCCTAGCAGTGGGAAGTTCACTAACTTCAAAAAACCCATCCAACTCTTACTGGAAAGTCTTGCTTTTCAGAAAGCCAAAACCCTGCCTCCCCCAACACTAACAGATCACACTACCAGGCTCAGGATGAAGCTCTGGAAGTTCAGAGAAAGAGAGGAGCCTTCCTCTCAAAAAGTTCCCTGGGGTGCAAGGAAGAGGCTGTGAATCACATGCTTTTTCTTAATATCTGAAAGGTGCAGGGGTCAGCAAATATTTTCTGTAAAGGGCCAGAGAGTAAATATTTGAGGCTTTGCAGGCCATAGGATCCTTGTTGAAACTATTCAACTCTGATGTGGTGCTTTCATCAGAAATGATGATCATGTCCCAGTTCATTCAAATAAAACTCTGTGAGCACCAAAATCTGTCCTTCATTTAATTTTCAAGTGTCAAAAAAATAATACTACACTTTTGATTTTTTTTTTAAAACACTGAAGAATTTTAAAATGTGAGAAATATTCTTGGCCATTGAAAAAAATGGCATCAGGACTGAAGTTTGCAGGTTCCGGGAACAGTGAATGAAGTTTTACAGAACACTGCTATCTCACATAATTCCCATAATATTCCCCAGGAGAGGGAGGGAGTTGGGGAGATGAAATTATCCACATTTTATAAACAAGCAAAAAAGTTCTCAATCAGAGGTTAAATATCCAAGACTTCACATTTAGGAAGGGGGAGAGGCAAAATTCCAAGTTACAGTCTTTCCAATTACAACAAATAATTACCATTATTTCAAGAAACATACTAAGAGCCATTTGCAACCGGAAACAGAGTAAGAAACAGCTCTGCCCTTAAGAAGTTCAAGACTTAATGTAGGAGCAAAATAAAGAGGTGGCTGCAATGCAAAGTAAACACTGGGGGAAGTGGAGATATGCAGAAGGCATGGGGGAGAGGCCAGGGCAGGGGTCCGGGCCTCCCAGGCAGAACCCAGGGGTAGCCAGGCTGTGGGGGGTGGCGGGAAAGCCTTCCCAGGCAGTCACTGCTGAAGTAAGAACAAGGCAGCGAGAAACAGCAGACTGCCTGGGGAATTACAATGAGTTCAGTGTCACTAGAGGCCAAAAAGCAATGCAGGAAGTCAAAAGTTGAGCTGGAGAGTTAGACGGCGATAGATCATAGATGGTCAGGGACTTGGGGTTATCATCTTGGGCGTGGGGAGCAAGGTATAGATTGAGGGGACGGACTGTGCTCGATAGGGAATTCTGAAGCTTCGTGGGAAATGTGGAGAGGCGGGAGGAAAATGACAGCTAGATGACAAGTTAGGACAGAGACTTGAATAGGCAGGGACTGTGGGAATGAAGAAGGAGCAGATTGTATTGATACACGCACGGTTAAGATTGACAGGGCTTAGGGAGGGCAGGGGCTCCTGGAGGGAGAGAGGAAATGATGCCCTTCCTGGTGTTCCCAGCTTAGTGACTATGAACATGGGTGGCAGAAACTAAGAAAGATAATTTCAAAATTATAACGTGCTAAACAAGGATAAAGAACAGGATGACAGATAAATCTGCCTGTAGAAATAAAAAAAAAAAAAACTCTATAGCTGAAGTGACATTTAGGCTCTGTCTTCAGAGATGATTAAAAATTTGCCAGGAGATAGAGGAGGAAGTGGAAAAGGGCACTCTAGGCGAAAGGTGCAGCATGGACAAAGGGCCTGTTGATTTACAACGAGCTTGCAGTCAAGCCAAACAACCCTGATCTGTTTTTACCAGACAACTGTTAAATCATGACTTCCAATATCTTTGCTTCTGACTTAGGGTCCTGAGGAACAGCAACTTATATTTAACCCTCCAAGAGTTGATCTTTATTAAGTAATAATTCCGCCTAGACTTTGGGTTTCCTCCCAGTTTTTTAGATCAAAAAATTCTAACGAGGGCCTGCCTAGTGGCCTAGGGGTCAAGTCTCAGCACTGTCACCGCGATGGCCTGAGTTCAAGCCCCAGCCAGGGAGCTTCCCACACGGCACAGCAGACCTCTCCTGTCTCGCCAGCTCTCCCCTCATCAGTGTATTTTAGTCCATCTGCCTGTTCTGCTCCCACCTCTGTCTCTGGTGAATCCTCTCACCTCCCCCACAGCCCCCCTCTTCACCTATGCCCTACACCCCAGCTCTTGTACATGAAAATAAAATCTTATTAAAAAGTAAGAATTTATATAAGAAAAAAATTCTAACAAGCCACTCCAATCTCTTTGTGAAGACAGCACTCAATGCTATGGATATACCCAGTGACAGCCCTTCCAGCTGATCTGGGGCCACCATCCTGCTCTTAAGAGAGGTAGTTCACAGAGCACAGACTTGCAACACACAGGGGTGTCTGCGCAGAGAAATCACAGTTTCCACATCTGTGAAATAAAGGCAGCACCCACTCAGAGAGCAGATGTCAGGCTCAAATGAGATCCTATCATTTAGGACAATGTTTGGCACAAAGTTATCCAATGTATTAGCTATAACTAGTTGTAGGATTTTACTATCACAACATCAACACATAGTGTCTCTTATATTTCCTTAATTCCCAAACTTGCTCAGTAGAGCAATCTGTCTAAAATACATACAAATACTGGTGGTGCAAGAGGTTAAGTCTCAGCACTATGAAGCTATCAGCAATCACTACAGCACGAGTTTGATCCCCAGCCAGGAAGCTTCCCACATGGTGCAGCAGACCTCTCCTGTCTCACCCACTGCTCCCCTCAGCAGTGTATCTCAGTCAATCTGCCTGTTCTGCTCCCCACTCTGTCTCCGCTGAATTCTCTTACCCCCCGACACCTCTGGCCTGCACCCCAGCTCTTATGCGCATAAATAAAATAAATTTTTAAAAATAAAATAAAATACATACAAATACTGATAGATATCTGGGTCTCACACCAAAACTCACTAACACAGAATCTCAAAACGTGCTTGATAAACTAGTACATATAAGAAGTATCTGTACAGCTCTTACTGGTCACGAAGTACCCCATTTCCCTAACTTTTGAAGCATCTCTGAACTTCAAAAACAGCAAAGCTGTTAGTCTTTAAGTCCAATAACTTAGTAATAACTAAAAAATAAACAATTCGTTTTTCCATTTTTAACAATTTCATGCTGCCTCCTAGTTACTGCATATACCTGAAATTTGGAACCTCAAGCCATCTTTGGTAATTATTATCTGAGAATTCGTCCAGGGTCAGCACAACGCTCTCCAACCTCTTGATTGAAAACCACACCTTGCTTTTGTTTTTTGTTTTGCCTTTAACTGGAACATTATCTCATCCCAGTTGTTTAGTAATTCTCTTTGCTTCAATTCCTCAAAGATTACAAGCGATCAGCAGGTTCTCTCAGCCCACCACGTCAAAATGCACACTGGCCAGAGGATCTGAACTCATTTAGTGCCGCTCTGTGCTCTCACACAATCAGCTCACCTATCTTGAGTTTCAATTTCCTCTTACAAGTATTTGCTCTACTCTTCCCAGGCTGAAGATCAACCTCCTTGTCTAAAAAGGACAGAAGTGTAATAGGAGTTGAGGCGTTCTGCTTGCCTGTTAGTATTGGTCTGTCTGTTCTGGTTCTGAACTCACAGAGACACTGGTTTTTTGTTCTTTTCAAATTTTTTTCATAGTCTGAATACTGTGAAGCTCTACTACTCTTTTAGGTTTCCGTTATTGCTATGCTATTTTTTTTAATAGTTAGCTTGATTGCTAACTCTGCTTTCCAATATCCTCCAAGTCACTCCTAAATATTCCACTGAAATCACTATAGACTTTTTGATCTTTTCACATCTCTATCTTCTTCCTGATCAGAGTCAGTTAAGGCTAAAAATTTCACATCTGAATGTAGCCCAAACCTTATGGAATCTTTATCTTTTCTTTCTGGCTCTAACTAAAATCTAGGTGGGCTCTGTTGCCTACCAAGAACTCTTAAAAATAATCAATTGGGTACTCTTCCCTAAAGCATCCACCACTTTCTCTTTTCTATGGTCATAATCTAACAGCAATTAGGGCACTATGGTGTAGATTATCAAATACAGTCGACAAAGCAGAAATTTCCATTTATTTCATGTTGATTCTCCTCATTTTTTTATGGAAATGGAGGCAGTAATTTGTGTAGCTGTTAGGACTCAGAGCTTTTTGAGCAATCCTGTTTAGGTTTAAATTCTGTCTCCGCTCCCTATTACCTGAGTGACCTTGACAAGCTGTATAACTTCATCTGTGCCTCACCTTCTACCTCTAATAGTAATGAAGTAATAATAACTAAGAGTATCCGCTTCATAGGATTGCAGTAAAGCACACAAAGGGCTTAAAAATAATACCTGATTCACCACAAGACACTATTAGGATGGCACTCCTGTTTTGTTGTAGCTACTTCTCTTTGCTCCGTGAATACCTGAGAAATATTTTTAAAGAATTTTGTTAAGTAGGAATACTGTAAAGGAATACTGAAGTAGGAATAATGAAACTGAGATAACCAAAAAAAGTTCATTCACAAACATGCACAGAAGAAAACAAGTAGACATCCTTTTACTGTGATTTTGGGGTCGGGGTAGGCAGTAG
The DNA here is from genome assembly GCA_004024925.1 of Scalopus aquaticus. Classification (NCBI taxonomy): domain Eukaryota; kingdom Metazoa; phylum Chordata; class Mammalia; order Eulipotyphla; family Talpidae; genus Scalopus; species Scalopus aquaticus. The sequence goes on along the minus strand of PVIJ01010131.1, from coordinate 8,675 downwards.
TATAATACTTTTATTACACAGTTATGTCTTCTAAATGATATAAACAAATATAACAATTAGTGAGGATATTTTTAAATGGTTAGTTGGGTACATGATAATAGAATAATGGAACTGGTTCAAGACCAATTCTGCATGACTAATTTTTTATTTTTAATCCAATTTATCACCATATAATTACATTTACTAGATAGTCTACATTTCACAGAATTCCATCCATGATGTTGGAGGCTATGCTAAGAAGGTTATTTAAAAGCAGCTATTGCCTCTCTTTAACAATGTTTTTCTGTGTCAGTAATACCATTGATGACAGTCTGAATTTCATATCTCTGGAAACTTGCTTGAAACATGCAGAAGTTTAACCTTGGACTTTACTCTTTTTGATTTGCCATGCACTGTTTTGCCAAAGGCATACTGTTCTGAGGGGTACTTTAATGCTTTCTGGCCTTCATGACAGACTCAATATCAGTTTAGGTACAAGGAACCCCAGACCGAAACCACACATTGGCCCCATTTAACCTACCTAGTGATTTCCATCTTTACTTTAATTGTGTTACTAGGATGGATACTTGAATACCTCTACTATCAGTACTTTCACTTTTTTCTGATGTTCATTTCTTTTAATCAAGTCACAACACAGAGAATAATCAAACAAAAACTTTGATCAATACTGGCCCAGGAACCTGAAAACTAGGCTGAAATAGAACTCTGAGCCAGAAGGCAGCACCTCAGTACTACGGCCTGGTGGACAAAAATGTGAATTGTGCATACAAAATATGGTTTAAGAGTGCTGACGTTGGGCCTCCCTGGTGGCTCAGGGGTTAAGTCTCAGCACTATGAAGCTGTCCAGAGCCACTGCAGCAGAAGTTTGATCCTCAGCGAGGGAGCTTCTCACATGGCACAACAGACCTCTCCTGCCTCGCCCGCTGGCCCCCTCAGCAGTGTATTTCAGTCAATCTGCCTGTTCTGCTCCCCACCCTGTCTCTGGTGAGTCCTCTCACCACCCCACACCTCTGGCCTACACCCCAGTACTTGAATGCATAAATAAATAAATCTTAAAAAAAAAAAAAGAGTGCTGACATCTCAGGGGCCAAACCTATCAAAGCTTAGGCCCATAAGCAAAGAAACAGTGAGGCAAATAGGCCTGTGCCACCCAGTTGAGAAGAAGCTTCCTGAGCAGCAAGGCTTTCTAGGATGGAGCCCTCTGGAGGGGCGTTTACCCTAAGTGTCCTTGATGTGTAATGTAATGAACAGCAACAACATACCTACAGATTTACTTGGATTATAAAGGGATAACACTATCGTGAGATAGAGGCACTGGCAGTTATGCAATTAAATTGCCATTAAAAATTCCAGAAGTGCCAAAGGCAATTCTAGTAAAGAAGGTTATCCGGGTTTAGATAAGTTTTGTCCCATCAACTCATTACACTCACCAGAGATGACAACATGCTGGTAGACAATGCTCAAAACATCATCCAATAGTATAGCACTTGGCTGGGTCACGTTTATAACCAACCAGGGAATTGACTTTAACTAAAACACTGAATATTGGTAATCACTAATGTTTTCATTAGTAATTTTTTACTAATACAGATTCAAGATTTTTTTTTTTTGAGATTTAACATGTGCCAAGAACTGTGCTACAAAGGTGACCACATCTTGTATCTGAACAAATCTTCCAAACAGCCCTGAGGTAGGTACCATTATATATACTATTTTGTAAGCATGGAAGGGAACAAAGGAAATGGTCCACGGTTGTTTAGTCAGTCAACCCAGAGATGGTATTTAAACCAGCACCTAATGGCTTTGGGGACCATCCCTAACCATTGCCTGATCATAAAACAAAACAAAACAAAACACCACCAGGAAGCATCCAAATGCACTGATACATAACACCTAACTGCCCAAGACTGGAAACTGTCCTATATAAACTAAAACCAAGTGACAAATCTACCAGCTGCCATTGCACATTTTTCATAAAATATGATTCGTGTGTGTGTGTGTGTGTGTGTGTGTGTGTGTGTGTGTGTGGAATAACTTTAATGTATCTGTTCATTAAGGGGGAAAAAAACTGGAAAGAAAGAGACATGAGGTCAAACTTTGTTAAATTTCTTGTTTTCTAAGTCACTAAATCAAAGTCACTACTACCACTCCAAAGTCTACAAAAAATACAAAAAGAAAATTATCAGTAAATATATATCAGGACTAGTCTATTAATTGGCAGTAGGTGACACCAGGGACAGAAAAATTAGTCTGTAATAGGCTCTTTGTACACTTCCTATACTCTGTACTCCTTTGTATTCATGTACAATTTGGCTCCATTTTGTAAAACCCGGAGCACCGTTTCACTTTGTAAAAAATGGTTAGACATTTACAGTACCCATAACTCTGACTTAATTTTAATAGCTGGCCATCGTGATGATTTATCTAACCCTGAGTTCTTGATAAGATACACCCAAACCAATTATAACATTATTCTTGTGAGAAAATAACATTCACGGCACAGCTTCCAGAAAGGCACTGCTGTGAAAAGAGGGCACTGTCAATAACATCAGAGTTCAAAGTCATTCCTGCACTTGTTCCCAAAGCAGCACCCAGTCCAGGGGGTGTTCTAGTAGGTTAAATAATAAAGAAGCAAACGTACAAGCCCTGCATGCTTAACAGAGAGGATATAGAGCGAACATCATCACTTCCAGTCTCAACTCAGGGGCTCAGGCTAACATTCTTTTCCACGGTGAGTGATTTAAGTTTGGCATTTGGACAGTTTTCCTGTTGCAGATTGTAGGAGAGAAATGCTTCTTTCCTTCCTGATGCTGCTTCTTTCCATGACTCTACCAGTCATACCCTGAATGGCAGTTCTCAAAGTGTGGTCTGCGATCCTTCAAGGGATCTGAAGGGGCAAAATTATTTTCATTATGTTAATTGCCTTTTCACTTTCATGTTCTCATAAGTGTAAAGTGGAGTTTTGCAGAAGCTAGGTGATGTGTGATACCATAATAAATGCAGGAGCACATACAAAAAACCAAGTGTATTCTACTAAGCCAGACATTAAGGGAATTTGCTAAATTTGAAAAGCCTGATGTTACTCTTACTACTAAATTTGCTTTTCTGTTGCAGAAAATAGTGATTTTTCATAAAAATTGGTATTTATGTTTTGTATTAATGGGTTTAATATTTTTAAACAAGTTGAATAAATATACGACTTTTTCAGTTTATTTTTTAATATGCAAAACATTGATAGACATTACATTGTAAAAGTCCTATGCGGTGATAACTTTGAAGTATGTAAAGGGATCCTGAGACCATGAGGTTTGGCAAGAAGGATACACGGAACCCATCTGACAGTTGCATTCGAAATAATAATGAAGCAGCTGGTACCCAGCCCCATCCTTCGCCCTCCCACCTGGGAGTTGCTGGCCCATAAAAAACAAGCATGGTGATTTCATTTTCTATGCTGGGAGTTTGAAGATCCACTGCAGCATTGGGGGTGGTGGGCAGCATCGCGTACCTCCAAGTGAGCAGGTTTGTGGAATTCTGGGGTTCCCCATTAGTAACAGACACGCTTATATATATAAGCCATGCCCTCTAGCCTAACACTTATCAGAACCCTGGTGATATTTTCATTTCCTACCTGTGGACTTTCTGTTTTATATTTCACTCGTGTTGGAGGCTGGTTCAGGGAGAGGATGTCCTATTTGTTGGGCCCCTTCAAAGACATTAGGGACTTTGATATGAAAAGGGAGCCCAATATTGCGAAAGAAAATACTCATAGAGGTACTGAGGTCCAAGCAAGGGATAAAGGTTTTTACTCTGGTCCTGCCCATTTTTAACTTGTTGCTTTGCAGCCTTGACTGTGCAGGGTGGCTGGTTTTTATACTTGAGCAGGTGGCTTTTAACATCCAGAGACTTTAATTCCTAAACCACAGGGTATTTTGATCTTGTTGTGTGACCATAACTTAAGGCGGTTATTCTCCAGGAAAGTGGCTGTTTACATCAGAAGGACGTAAAACAACGACAATGAACCTCAGGAACTCCCAAGAACCTTAGGTAAAGGATCTCAGAAAAGGGGCGGGCACGCAGTGACCTCAGCCAAGTGGTGGACACTTTTGGGTGAGGGGTCCTGCAGTTTGCCCTTGGCAACGGTCTGAGGCAGGTCACAAGTTCCAGAGATGACCACAAGCTCCAGGCCTGAATAAACAGAGACAACTGTGGCACAGAAAAGGGGGATTATTTGAACATCTTGTGCCTAAAGGCTAGTGAGCAGAATAATCTTTGTTATTTTTAAATACAGTCAGTTGAAGAGCCCTGTCCAGACTCTCACTTCAAATTAATACTGACAGGCCTGGCAGGGCAGCATCAGACTGGCTACCTCAAATTCTGCTCCAGGAGCAAAGGCAAAGGAGACACAGGCTCAAGAATCAGTCTCCACCAAGTGGTCTGGACTAGCCTTTACAAAAGAAAGAGAAATACTCCCTTGTAGGTGACCTTCTTTGGCCCAAACAACAATAACAGACAGTGGTACAGAAAGAGCCACCATGATGGCCACATGTGCTCTCAGACAGCAAGTCCCGGGGTCACTCACCTGACACCCAACAGAGCCCACACTGCTGATGGCACCAGGCTGGCTGTCTCTAGGAGTCCACAGGGAAAGGCAAATTAGAAGGTTTGAATGTGCTGGTTGCAAATCAAAACCCATCAGGGAAGAGGCACCCAGGGGGAGGTTAAATTTTGTGGCTTGTATTTACCGGGAGGGAGGGGAATACACGCCAGTATTCTGGAATTTCTTTCAGAAAGCTGCCACTAAAGTTGCTGCCACTTGTGTGGAAGACTCAGAAATATCCATGGTAGCAATCCCCATCTTTTTTAAGGTGCCTTTGATTTTTGTCCAACATATTCACTCTATTTTATCTCCCCACTGAATGCTGTGCTCAGTTCAAAGGTTGTGGATTGCAGACAAAAGGTTTAACTAGACCAGTGTTGAGAAAGGTTAAGCAAGGGAAGGTTCTCTCCACCCATGGTGAGTCCTTGGGCATCAGAAATCAAGGGCTCTCAATGCAGGTCTTTGGAACACTCAGGACAAGTTATATGCTCATAATTTCTCCTGGGATAACTCTTCCAGAATAAGGAATGGAATGGTTTATGTCTAACTTTGTAGGCTGTGCAATTGCTGCTGTGGTCATCTTGCATGCCCCATTCGGTCTGCGGACTCTTTAAAAAAGTAAAGGGACAGATCTAAAACTTCATTAGGTTGAGAGTAAAACTGTCCTGACAGAAGCACATTTCTCTCTCCAAGGGTAACTGATCTTGATGGTTGAGAAACCAAATCAATAATTAATCCAAAATCTGGAGAAGTTTTAATGGAGCCCTTACTACCTACCTTCAGGTAACAAGAGCTACACCAGCAATACCACTGCTGACCTCTGTTAACCTCTGGGAAGTCTGAACAAAATGACTGGGCCCACGGAGTCTAGACCAAAACCACCGCTTTTCTTTTGGGAGTCAGTCTGTCTACTCAGTGCAAATATTATTAGGTTGTAGGAGAACTTAGAGGGGCAGGACCCCAAAGTGGTGGCTGGTCTCTCACCCAGGATTGTTACAGATGTGAGGTAAGGGATGAAATTATATTCAATATGCTGTATCGAAGCCACATTCTCCTTCCTTATCTTTATTTGTAATAAGGGCAATATTTTGGTCCTGTATCTTCTGACTCTGTCTTATTTGACCAGAACTTAGATGCATAAGAAAGACACCAAAGTGACCTACAAAGTCTCAATACTACTGAATACACAAACGTCCAGAAATATCAAAAAGATGTCAGGCCAAATAACATCCTTATACCTCCTGAAGGGTTACAACCCCGCTAGGAGTGCTGGACACTGAGGTTCTGAGAGTCCCCAAGGACTCACGTGCTTGGGAAGGCCCAAGGGCCAGGAACAGATGGTCATGCATAGTTCTGGATTACTGGGGTGACTACCAGTTTTGCGCCAAGTATGCATGGAGGACAGGAAAAACAGGTGATTCAAAGATTTACCAACGACCCATCAGTTACTTGCATCTCTTCAAATCACCACGAAGGGGCATGTGGTCAGTGACAGGAACCGCCTGCTTCCACAGTAGCCTCTTACGTCTGGCTCAATCTGTTGGCTCTTCCCATTCCCATGTGGCCCATAAGTTTTCTCTCTGAAACTGAGATCCTGTAAGCCCTCGTTCTAAAGTCCAAATCCTCCTCCAGCCTGTAATCCTTCAAAATCTTGTATATACAGACTTACCTTGCTGCCATTGCAGCCACTCTCCCCGACTTCCAAGGAGGAAGCAAAACACCGGTCATGCCCCCATTCACCACCTCCTAGAGGTGTGTCTTTGGGTGAATGACTTAAGCCAGGTCTCATTCAGACATTTGCAACAGGGATAAAGATAACAATTCCTACCTATCTCAGGGATCTCACATGAAGATTACAAGAGACAATGCAGGTGAAGTCTTGGCCTGGCACACAATAAGCACTCAGCAAATATTAGATTTAATCACAAGTCAGATTTCAAGAATGCTCACAACTCTTGGAAACATATCATACAAACTATGACTGGAAAAGTCAGGCAATTGGAATGGGCAGGAAACAGCAAGGCCGAGCCTCTGACAAGTTATAAACTTCACTCAAGAGTCTAGGATTCATGCGGATACTTCAAGGAAGAAGAAAAGGCCAAAACACACCTCAAAAGACCAAATCTCAACCTCATTAGTAAGCAGGAAAATGCAAATTAAAACCAAAGAGTAGTATCACTATGCAGTCTACCAGATATTTAAAATTTTAAAATTTATAACAAGTATGTTAAAATTATAGAAAAACAGAAATATGAACATGGTCTGATGGACCAGTTTGGAAATTTTTTTCCTTTAAAAATACATATATAAAAGTTAGGTATATTTAAGTTAAATACATATATTTTTATATTTATATATAGTATATATTTATATAAATTATATACACACGTATATACATATACCAACATACATATGCATGATATAAAATGCCTCTCTAGGGCCTCCCTGGTGGCGCAGCGGTCCAGCCAGGGAGAATCCCACATAGTGCGGCAGACCTCTCCTGCCTCACTCGCTGCTCCCCTCAGCAGTGTATTTCTGATCTGCCTGTTCTGCTCCCCACTCTGTCTCTGGTGAACCCTCTCACTGCCCCACGCCTCTGGCCTGTGCCCCAGCTTGTATATATAAATAAATAAAATAAAATAATAAAATGCCTCTCTATGTGTTTGTATATAAAAGAATATACACATATACATATGACACTGGTTTACAACACTGTATGTGATTCAAAGGCATAAGAATACACCCCCTATCAAGGCACCCTCAACCCTCTACCACAGTCCATTGTGCCTCCTCCCCTCTTTGCTTTCCCTCCCTCCCACCAGAATTCCATAGCCTCAATTCCACAGTCAGATTTCTAGGGTTTGTTGTTGGGTTTGGTTTTTGTCTGACCCTCTGTTTTGTTTTTCTGTATTCCATATATAAGTGAAATCATCCACTATTTTTCTTTCACCATTTGACTTATTTCACTTAGCATTACCCCCTCAGTTCCATCCATGTTGTCGGAAATGGCATTTATCTTTATATCTGAATAGTATTCCTCTAGGCATATACAACACATTTTTCTAATCCAGTCCTCTGTCCATGGCACTTAGGTTGTGGAAGCACTCTTGTATTAGCAAAGACAAACACTCACACAGCTCACAACCCAGCAATTCCTCCTTGGTTCATACCCCAGAGCAGATCAGCATTCCATCAGTTGGGAGCTTGCTAAATGTACAAATTCTCATGCTCATCACAGATTTACTGATTCAAAAGCTCAGGGGTAGAGCCAGGAATCTATGTTTTATCAGTTTTCTGGTGATTCTTCTACAAGCTAATGTTTCAGAAATGCAGCCCTTGAGGATCCCTGGCACTTATGCCCAAGTGGCATGCACCAGAATATTCATAGCAGCAAAGTTCTGAAACCACACACACAAGCCTATTAACAATAAATTGAATAAGTAAACTGTATCATATTCATAGCATGCAATGCCGAGAGCAGTGAAAATGAGCAAATTATAGTTATGCAACTCGAATGAATCTTACAGACATACTACTGAGCAGAAGCAAATCACAAAAAATCATGTATACACACAAATATACATATGCCTGACACACACATATATGTATCTATCTATATACGTGTGTGTGTGTGTGTGCATGATATAAAACACCTCTGTGCGTGCAAAGGTAAGCTGTCACGTAAATAATAATTATTAGAAAAATGAAAATAGTGGTTACTTCTGTGAAGAAGGAGGGAATGGAGATCGGGATACTCCAGAAATTTCCAAGCATTGGCCATATTCAATTTCTAAATTTGGCTGCTATGTTTATGGATATATTTTATATATTTTAATTATTGCTTAAACTGTGCATTTATGTTTTATATACTCCTCTACAGGTATACTTTACAACAGAAAAGTGGTTTTTAAGTGGTTGAACTTCATAAATATACTAGTCAGAAATGGATGCCAATACTGTCTTAATTTTTTCACCTGCATTCAAATAAATACTTGATATCAGGCTACTGGCACAAGAATCCCAGTTCCATCACAAATAACTCAGGGCATCTTAGTTTAATCGATCTGCATGCTGGTGC
>PVIJ01010130.1:0-62167 GCA_004024925.1 Scalopus aquaticus | reverse complement strand
GCCCACGCCCCTCCCTCTGGCATCCTCAGCTTCCACCCCGCACCCTCTCTCATCACAGCAATGTCCACGTTCCCCGGGCAGAGGTCACCCCAGTCCTGCCCGCCCCCTCTTACTCATGTACTCCTCGTGTCCAGCACTGATCAGGGGGACAAATCTGGACGGCAGAGCTTTCAGCGTCAAGTCTGTGTCCTAGAAGAGAAACGGCCTGGGCTGCCAGTCCCCGCCCCCGCCGCCACCCCGCGAGCGGCTCTCGGAGCCCCCGACCTTGCCTGCCTCCCGGTCTGGGGCCAGCAGCCGCCTCACCCCCCTCCTGGTCTTTTCCTGCTTCTTCGTCTTCTCCTTTTTCTCCTTTTCTTCCCCTGTGTTTTTCTCTTGGGTCTTTTTTTTGCCTTCCTGGACCTGACCCTCCAGTTCCATCATCACCTGTGAGCAAAGATGGATGCCATTTTAGAAGAGGGGGGCGAGGCTGGGAGCAAGGCGCCAAGGGCCTGAGCCTGGGGTAGCTGGGTTCGAAGCGGGGGCCCACGAGCTGAGAGACCTCACTGGAGCCCAGGAAGAAAGGGGTGCGGGGGCGGGAGGGCTCCGCTCAGCACTGTCCCTCTCCCGGCCCCTGGGAATGGGGGCCACGGTCTCGGGGTCTCCTTTCCTTTCCAGGCCCAGGAGGTCTCCTCCAGGCCTGGTGCCCCTCCCAGGCCGTCTATGAGCTACGTGCCCCCCCAGCTCACGCCCAGGACGCTGCCCCCACGCTCCGCCCCCCAGCCCCCTGGCCCCGCCTCCAGGCACCTGTTCTGGAGACTTGACGGCAAAGATCACGTTGGATCCGCCCATAGACTCTTGGGGATAATCAGGGAATCGGCCGGTAAGGTCACTGTGCGGACAGATGGTGGGAGAGACGGAGGAGTGGGTGGACGCAGGGAAGATGGGGGAAGGATGGGCTGACGGGGCGCATACAGGCCCAGAGACGGAGGGGAGGAGCGGACACGCAGGCCCCTCGGGCATCCCCGAGTCCTCTTCCTAGCTTACTCTGGCATTTTCTCTTCCATGCCGGAAAACGGGAATCCATGTGGGGAGATGGTTGGGTAGGTTGGGGGGCCCGGGTTTAAGCCAAGTGTGTTAGCTGTGCGTTGGGGGGCTGGGGCTGGCTGGAGAACTGGTCAGACGGGACTAGAGATTGGAAGAGGTGCGGTGCGGGGCACACTGGGGTAAGGAGGGCCAAGGGGCTGGGGGCTGGGCCCGCGGAGGCCGGGCACACTGACTGGCACTCGATAAACCACTGCCGGATCTGCTCCTGCAGCCGCTCGCTCATGTCCGGCCCCTCCGTCTCCCTGAGGGAGGCGCAGGCCTTGGAGATGGCCGTCTGGAACTCCTGCTCCTTCTCCGCCTGCCGCAGCCTCCGGACGTCCTCCCCGAAGCCGGCCTTGGACATGATGTCCGCGTGCTCCTGGCTGGTCGAGGGGAGCTGGGAGGAGGAGGCGGAGGCGCATGGGGCGGGGGGCTGGCGGCCGCCGCTGCGCACCTGCCCCCCAGCCGACACGCCCGCGGACGCCGCACGCCTGCATCGGGAGAAATTGTGTTCGCAGCCGAAACTCGTCTGTGTAAATTACTCTGATAATGAGTTTGCTAGATGCATCCCGGCTGGCCCCCCTGCTCGCTCCCCCCGGCACACCCTCCCCTGCGAGCCTCCGGCCCCGGCACCCCCCACCCCGCCCGGCGGCCCCTGTTGGCAGCCGCTCCCGCAGCCACTTTCCCGCCTCATTGGCTCCCAAATGTATTTTAAATATCACTCTGCGCAGAGACAATTACTGAAAACGCTGAGTTCACACTGCTGACGGCCCCGGCGCCCGCTCATTCCTCACCCTCCGCGCGCCATGCCCCCGCCCTCCCCAGGCCAGACCGCCTCCCTCTGCCCACGCGCCCTGCCAGGGGTTCCACAGACCCACTCGGTGCAGGGGGCCCCTGGTCTGTCCCCCTGCTGAAGCCCCCAGCCCCCGGGGGGGCCACCCCAGCCCGAGTCCCCAGCCTCGCTGGCCCCCAGCCGGGCCCTCCTTCCCAACTGGTATAAGCCATGCTCCGACCGCTGCTGAGCCCCTCCCTCCCAGCCCCCCGCAGTCGCGACCCCTCACCCACCACGCCTCTCAGTGGGGATGGCTGAGTAAGAACCATCAGAGAGCAGAGAGGAGACTGGGGAGAGAGCCCGCCCCGCGCACTCGGCCTCAGTGCAGTTAGCTGGGCTCTCGGTGCAGCCACGGGGAAATGCTTCTGGGGCACCAGGAGCCAGTGGAGAGTCTGTGCCCCCCAAACGCTGATGTGAGGGGCTGCCCCAAACCCAATTCACCCCCCATAGTTCTCCCAGAAGTGCCAAGAGCCAGGGGGGACTTCCCGGTCCTTGCCCCTCCTTCCCAACCAAACCCTGAAGGACCCTCACCGGGGCGCTGCCTCAGCGCGCCCCCTCTGCTCAGGCCCACCGCAGTCTGAATGGAGAGCAGTGAGGGCGCTACAGGCTGCAGTCTGGGGGCTGCAGGGGATGAAGAAGAGGGGACAACCCGCCCCCCGGCCAGCCTGGGCCCCCAAGGCCAGGACAGAAGGGACTCACCATGCCAATCAGCTCCATCTCAGTCTGCCGGTCATGCTGAGTGCGTTTCCGCTGCATGTACCCTTTCCACAACTGGGGGGACAGAGGCGCCCATCCCACACTGCCTCTCAGCAGGGATGCGGCTGAGCTCCACAGAGGAGCAGCTCTCTGCCTGCCCGGCAGGTGTGGCCAGGTGGGTAGGGGAAGGCAGTGTGGGGAGGAGGGGCTTCTGGGAAGGCATGTCCAGGAGGGCAGCTCCAAGGCCACCAGGAGCACCCAGAGCAGGGCAGGACCAGCACACCCAGGGCAGATGCTGCCGATGCAGAGGGACCCTTCCTGTCGCGTCCTGGCACCCTTCCTGCCCTGGGAGGACCTGTGTTAGCAGCATCTCGGGGAGTGACAGAGATAGGACTACACTTGGGGGGGCCCACAGCAAGGCTGAGAGGTGCCGAATAGATGTCCAGAGCAGAGGGGAGGTGTGACCGCCAGGACAATGGCCGGGGCAATCCGTAGGGCGGGCTGGGTTTTCTGCAGCAAGGCAGTATGGGTGTGAACATCACTTCTTGTTAAGTGTAACCCCAGGTGGCACAGACCTTGAGCACACCTGGGTCACCTCAGTTATCAAATGCAATTTATTATCTACCTTTGACCTCAGCTGCCCCTGAGACTCTGGACTTGATTTTAGCCAAGTTGAGAGTTTCTGGAACAATCATCTACTCTATTCTACTACCTTACTCTGGATCTTTCTGCCTTCGTTTTAATGATCCTCCATTCCTGGGGCTTTTATGGTATCCCACTTTAGGTGCTTTGTGGATAGGTATGTACAATAAGAAAACTAATGAGATACATGCTTATTGACCGGTTCAGGGGCCTCGCGGGGCCAGAGAACACAAGCACCTGCATCTCTGTGGCTAACTGCTGACCCAGGTAGGCTTCCTGGAGTCGGTGACTCCGCCCTAACCTCCCCCTGGGTTCGAGGGTCACCTTCTGTATGATGATGGCTGCGCTGTCCTGGCTGAACCTGTAGCGCCCCTCCTCCTGGATCCGCCGGTCGCGCTCCTCCTCTCTGCGAATCTCCTGCATGAAGGCCGCGCGGAGCCGACCTTGCCTGGCTCGCTCGGTCTTTTGCAGTATGATTATGGCCTCAGTCCGAGTCATTCCTGGGTAGCTCTGGCCAGAGCGAGGACAGGGAGCAGGAGGAGATGAGGGAGGACCTGTGTCCCGCTAGGCAGCTGGGAGACCCTCGCAGGGCACACTCCCCCGGGGGGCCCGGGTGCCAGTCCTGGCCTCCCTCTTGGTGCTGGGGGCACAGGAGCAGCGGTGAAGCAGCCAGGGGTCACCCAAAGCACTGTGAGGTGGCCCCGTGGGTCTCTGCCTCCTGCAGGGCTGCGTCTCTATTCCGGAAGAGGGGGCCTGGGGGGCCTCTCCCCCATACCTCGTGGGAGGGCACAGGTTCCATTCTGGACAGGATCTCTGCCAGCATCAGCCCTCGATCCCTCAGAATGTTGGGCTGCTCCAGCAGGAAATATTTGGGAATTGGCACCTCCAGGTCTGCCTTTGGGGTGATGGGGGGAGGGCGGCCCCATCACCATCCTTGGCTTCCTACACAGACCAGCACTGTTTTTCCCCACCCTAGTGCCGTGCGATGGGGCCTGGATGCCTTATGGGGCAGGTCCCCCCAAGGCTCACCCACCTCTTCTTGCCCGCACCATGTGGAGAGGAGAGTTCTGGAGGACTTGGCAGGTAAAGGGCAGTGCCCCAAACCTGGCTATGCCTCAGAGTCAATGGGAAGCCCTTAAAATCTCCTAGGCCCCTGCCAGGTGTCGAGGTCGGGATGGCCGGGCCTGGAGAATCTATCTGGGTTACCCCCGCACCCACAAGAGTCTGGCACAGCTAGCGGAGGACATGTGAAGTGCCTCGGACGGGGCCACCTGCAGGCGCTGCGGAAACTCCCGCTCCTGCTTCCCGGGGCCAGCAGATCACGGAGGGTCTTGTTGGAGGCAGGCTCAGTGGGCCTGGGCTGGGGGCAGGGGGTCTGCATTTCCACCAAGTTCCCGAGCTGCTGCTGCTGCCGGGGCAGGGGCACCGGGGGGGAAGCTTCTCTGCACCGGCCCCACCAACCTCCCGTGTTGTGGGTCTTCCCGGTCCAGCCTGCCTCTCCATTCACCCCAACCTATCAACAGGCACCCCTGGGGTCCTGAACCAATTCCCCAGGAACCCAAATCCCCGCGTTCGATGTGCTCCACCCTCCTTCCCTTGCATCAGACCCAACCCAGGGGCAGCTGGAGGCCGAGCCCGGCCTGCGGCTCCCAGCCCACGGGGTGGGGGGGGGGGGCGGGGGCGGCTCCGCCCGGACGGTCCGCGCCAGTCCCCGCCCCCACCGGCTGGGGCCCCGCACCGGCGTGAGCGTGAGGTCCTGCAGCAGGTGGTCCAGGCGGTGGGTCTCGCACAGGTCGGCGCGCACCAGGTCGTCCTTGAGCTCCAGCACGCGGCCCGCCACGCCGTCCAGCAGGCGCCGCAGCAGCCGCCGCTTCTGCGGCTGCACGATCTGGTCGTACAGGGTGTCGAAGCGGCGCAGCAGCCCCAGGTAGTGCAGGTAGAGCGAGGAGAGCCGGTACTGGAAGGACGGCCGCTCCCGGTCCGGGACGGCCTCGAGCAGGGGCGGCTCCTGGCCCAGCAGCTCTTGCAGGGTCACGTGGGAGGAGTCCCACAGGCGCTGGTAAGCTCTGGAGGGGAGGCGGCGTGCACCCCAAGGGCTCTCTGAGCCTCAAGCAGCGGGGACGGCGGGAGGGGGCGCTAGAGATTCCAGATGTGACACTAATGGCACCCAAACAGAGCTCAGTGAAGTGGGGGGGCTCAGTGAGGTGGTGCTGACAGTGAGCCTCGGCGGGGGACCTTAGGGAAGGCTTGAGATGGGGGTTCCTTACTCACTCCCCACTGGCGGGAGCAGCGGGAGGAGGCCTTTTGGAGTCCCTGCGGGGTGAGGTCCCTCCAGGGATGCTGCACTGATCTAGCCGGTGGGTGGGAAGTGGGGTAAGGGAGGCATGTGAGGAGAGCCCCTTCCCCAAAGCAGAGCCCTGTTTCTGGAGCAAACGGTTCCCGGGAAGCACGAAGGGCAAGGCAGGCCGGGGCGGGAGCAGCGAGGGCCGCCGCGGTGTGGTGGGCGCCGGGCCCTGGTGAGGCGCCGCCTGGCCCCACCAGCCCTTCTCCCCACTGAGAGCCCAGGGAGGCACGGTGCTCTGTGCCCCCACTCACCCCTCAGACATGGTGCCCACTCCTCACGATGGGCTGGCACCACGGCCCCACCCAGGGCAGAACGGCCTGGTTTTAAGGGTTCTGTCCATTGTTCCAGGGTTCTAGGCTGGGAGGGGAGGGACAGGCCTGCGGGATGGGGGCGACCTGGGGGTGGCAGGGGGCGGCCTTGCAGGCTGGAGTGTGGGGGGCTGCAGCTCCTTGCCTGGCGGGCGTCAGATGGTCTGCGCGGGCCCCGGGGCTCGGCCTGCGTGCCTCGGCTGGGGCAGTCCTGTCTTCCTTCCCGCAGGCCCAGCTTCGCCCTCCTCTCGGAGCTGACTGCCTTGGAGGTGCGGCCCAGGCCAGGGAAAAGGGGCATGGGCGGGGTCGGAGCTCCCAGCCGGGAGCTCTCAAGTCACGACTTCTTGTGGTGAACAGGTGCACCCCAACCCCTGGGGCTGGCTGGTAGTTCACGCCGCCTTGTGTGGAGTGTGAAGGGCGATAGCAAAAGTGCAGCAGGTGGGCTCGTGGCGCTGCACTTCCCGACCCCGCTTCGGGTTCCCAGCCCCAGCAGGCTCGGGAGCCCTTCAGGAAGCACAAGGCCCAGGCAGCCTGGCCCCACCCAGCGTTAAGTAGGGCGTGGAGTTGCGGGGCGGCAGCGTTATTTACAGCAGCTGAGGGAGGCATGCGGCCCGAGTGCCCACTGACTGGGCCTGGGTAATAAAGGCGCAGCACACACAGTGTGAGTGGTTCAACTCTAAGACGAAAATGTGCCATTTGCAGCAAAGGGAAGCCCCTCGAGGCGATTGTGCCAAGTTAGCAGAAAGATAAAGACAAATGTTGGGTGATTTCACATAGATGAGCTATGTAAGGAAACCACATGGATGAACTGATGAAGCAAAAATAAATGTAAACTAGTGGACACTGATCGCTGAGCTGAGGTTGTGGGGGGAAGCAGGGCCAGGGGTAGGGAAGAAGGGTGAAGGGGGCATAAGGGATGTGCTGGGACAACTTTTGTTTTTCTTAAAGAAAAAGGCAGCTCTGGGCCTCCCTGGTGGCTCAATGAGTTAAGTCTCAGCACTATGAAGCTGTCTGCAGCCACTGCAGCAGGAGTTCAAACCCCGGCCAGGGAGCTTCCCACAGGGCACAGCAGACCTCTCCTGTCTCCCCATTACTCCCCTCAGCAGTGGATTTCAGTCATTCTGCCTATTCTGCTCCCCACTCTGTCTCTGGGGATCCTCTCACCCTCCCATACCTCTAGCCTACACCCCAGCTTGTATGCATAAATAAATCTTTTAAAAAAAAAAAAAGGAAAAAGGCAGCTCTCCTCCCCAGCGGCCTGTGTCTACGCAGGTGTCTACTCCTTTCCCTAATAAACCTATCCTTTTAGAATGTAAAAAAGAAAAAAGCACGGGGCACAGGAAAGGGGGGAAGAGGGGTGGTAACCAAGGTGAGCCGGAGAGGCAAAGTACAGATGCCCGTTCTGCAGTGGGAGGGAGGAGGGGCTGGGTCTCACCTAGCTGTGGTCTGTCCCCGTGAGTGTGAGTCAAGGTCTGAAATAAAGCAGGAGCGGGGGACAGGTCGGGGCTCGGGGCAGAGGCCCTGGGCCTGCCCCTTCCCGGTTCTCCCCGGCCCCTCCGGGTTGGGCCTCATGGGAGACACTCCCATACCCGTCTTTGGGCTGCAGCCAGGGTATGTGGGGTCAAAGGGGTGCAGCTGTGTCTCTCCAGAGGGGACAAAGGATCTCCCTGACACACACATGCCCTTCTTCCCAGAGCCTGGAAGAGAACAGACATTCTGCCCGCTGACAGAGCAGCAGCTGAAGGAGAGAAAAGGCAAATTGTGGTCAAGTGTTGTGTGGTGAGTCAGGTGAAGGGCATTGAACTTTCTTGCAGCTTCTCTGGGGGCTGGAGATCTTGCAAAACAAAATCGGGGAAGACAATTTAGGCGTCTCAAAAATACGCCCACCAATTTGTTCTGAAACAAAGGGGAGAAAACCCGAGGGGAAATAACATCTCGTACCCCACAGGCTTGGGCCTTCTGTGTCTGCACCCAGCACAGGACGAAAGGGGACAGAAGGGCTCGTCTGTGGGCAGTGGCGCCGGAAGCCAGGGCGGAAGAGTCCCCCACGGGAGGCCATCCAGCCCAGGGCACAGAGGCGGCGGTCCGGGGCCCTCACCCACGCCCCAAGTCCCACTGGGCTCGTTGCCCGTTTGAACACGTATCACGAGCACGGCCACATCGCCGTGGGACACCGGAAAGCAGTGTGTAAAGTGTGCAACAGGGCCATATTCCGCTTTGGCTGTCCCAAGAAGTGGCCCCAGACTGCCCCGCGCCCTCAGGCCCCCTTTTCTCACACCCACGCCGCGCACCGGAGCAGTTCGCCCTTTATTCGTGTTCGCCCGCTCACTTGGAGCTGGTGTACTTGGCGACGGCCTTGGTGCCCTCGGACACGGCGTGCTTGGCCAGCTCCCCCGGCAGCAGCAGGCGCACGGCCGTCTGGACCTCGCGGGACGTCAGGGTGCTTCGGCCTGAGTACTGGGCCAGCCGGGCCGCCTCGGCCCCCAGCTGCTCAAACACGTCGTTCACGAACGAGTTCATGATGCTCATGGCCTTGGACGAGATGCCGATGTCGGGGTGCACCTGGGGAAGGCAGCGGGGGCTGTGTTACCCAGAGGCGCTGCCCCCGCCTCTCCGCAGAGGCCAGGGAACGTGGGCTGGGGATGGGGCTTCCCTCTCACTGCTGCCCGCGGCTGTCAGTCTCCTTCCGCCCCCGTGGCGCCGGCGGGGCCCGTGACAGCGTCTTGCCTGTTTGCCTCGTGCTCGGCAGTGTGGGGGTGCCATGACTGTGCCCCTCTGCCTGGGCACCGGGGGCGGATTTACGCCGTTCAGTTGTGCAGTGGTAAATACACGCTTGGGCACTTGGATGCGCATAATGAAGGTCATTTCTAGGGGTCAAGCTCCCGGAGGTGGGACTGCCAGCTGCTCGGAGGCCTTGCACACGTAACTCAGGAGACGGGTACCCAGGTCCCTCTAGGGAGCGCCCCTGTACGCTGCAGCCTCAGCACCAGCCCAGGGGCAGCGGGGTCCTGTGACTGCCGCAAGGGCACGGTTCTCCAGTCTCGCACGCTTGTGAGCGGGGTGCCCGCCAGTAAAGCAGGCGGTGGGGACCTGGAAACGACCCTCCACCGAGCAGGGAGACATGGAGGGCCTCTCAGCAGTGGGGTGACCCCCCATCTGAGCTGGGGGCAGTCAGAGCTACAGCTGCCGCTTCCCCCCATCTCTGCGGAAGGCAGGATAGCTGAACGGGCTGGCGCGCCTAAACGCCTTCTCATCCTCACATCCCGCTCGCAGCAAGGTGCCAGGGTGCGCGGCTCACCCCCTCCAAGCTGCTTCCAAGTCCCTCCTGGTCTAGTCAAAGTGGGTCAAGTCCAGGCTCACGATCCCCCTCCCAGCCTGCCTTTGGGACATGGGACGCTGGCTCTGGCTGCCGCCGCTGCCCATGTGCCAGACCCCTCGGCCGGCGGCCTCCCCATTGCGCTAATGGGGTTCAGACCGGAGGTGGGGGTGCCACCTCTGGGACCTAAGCTCAGATGCGCAGGGTGTGCGGGCAGACGGGAGGCCCAGGGCAGGCGGCAGCAGCCTGGCCTGCTCCTTCCCGCTGGGCTGTGCAGGGCCGAGGCTTGGAGGCCAGGCTGCCTCGGAACATCCAGACTCGGGGGCGCCCAAACATGTCAGCACCCCGAGTCCAGGAGCAGGTGCTTCTCATGGAGCCCCACTAGCCCCCTCCCCGAAGCGTGTCGGGGCTCGCCCAGGGCTGGGGCCCACCCTCTGCTGATGCCAGGGCATGTGCTCAGTAACCACGGAGGCTTTAGGGTCCTCGGGTTTCTCTCTAGAAGGAAGGAAGCCCCTGAGCCCCCATAGGCCAACGTGTGTCCGGGGGCCTTCCCGGGGTCCCCCCACGTGGCTCTCCCGTCGCCAGCACTGACCCTGCCCGTTTGTGCCATGTCCCTTAGCCCAGTGCAGTCCTTCTTGGCCCCCCTGTCCTTTGCCATGTCCCCTCATCGCGCCATGTCACCTGTCCCCGCCAGCCTCTGGGCAGTGGGGGGCAGGCCTGAAACGTCTTCTGCACAGCACCAGGCCTGGGAGGTGCAGGGTCCTCTGAGACCTAGTGTGCACCCCCAAGAGCGACGAGGCGTGTCTGAGGCCACTCCCCGGGGCCTGGCCGGAGCCCTGCCCCGCCCTCGGGCTCCTGGCCGCACGGTCCACAGCCGCCCGGCGCCGGCGCTCACCTGCTTCAGCACCTTGTAGATGTACATGGAGTACGTCTCCTTGCGCCGGCTGCGCTTCTTGGGCTTCCCCCCGGCGCCGCGGCCCCGCCGGCCCCCGGGACGCGAGTGTCCGCGCTCCGCGCTCATCCTCCGCTCCTCTACAGCTGCTGCCCGCTCCTGGGGGCGACTTTTATGAAGGCGGCTGCCCGCCAGGTGGGGCTGGGGTCAGCACCTGGGCGAGGAGGCGGAGGGAGGGGCTTGCCGCCCCCAGCGGAACCTGCTGCAGCCCGCCCGCCGCTGGCCCCTCGCGCCTTCCTCTGCCCTCAGCCCCTCCCCGCCCCGCCGCCTCCCACGCGTTTACACACTGCGAGCCGCCGCGCCCCAGCCGGCACCCCGTCGTGGCTTGGCACCCACTGGGGTCGCCCAGCTCAGTGCTGGGGAGTCAATCGGATCCCGGGCAGACCCCATCCGCGGGCCCTGCATGCAGCGGAAGACTCGGGCTTCACATCCGCCCTCAGGGAGGAGGGAAAGGGCCGAAGTGGGGGGTGAGGACGGCTCAGGACAAGACGGGGAGGGCGGGCGGGGGAGCCGGAGAAGCCTTCCTGGGATCAGTGGGGGTTGAAGCTGGTCTTGGCAAGATTTAAATGGGGAGAAGGGGGAGAATGTGGGTGGGGTGGGAGGGGTAGAGAGGCGCCGCGAAAGCAGCTCCTGCAGCGGCGGTGCTGGACTGAGGTGAAGCTGCGCTGTGGGACCCGCGGGAGGCCGTGCTGGCCCGGGGCCCAGATGCTCTTCTGGGAGCACATGGCGGGCACTGGACAAAGGGCAGGGGAGCAAAAGGTTTTGGGAGACCTGGTTCTCGCCACTGCGCCCCCGCGCAGCGCGTGCCTCGGGCCCCTGAGTGCCTGCTGAGAGAAACCTGGCAGGAGAGGGCAGCCCCACCGGGCAGCGGGCAGGGCCGGAACAAGCCTCACCTGGCGCCGGGCAAGCAGGCAGGGCAGCTGCCGCCCCCACTAAACCGCTTCCTCTCAGTTCCCAGTACCGGCTCCGCGTGGTGTGGGGAAGCTTGAGGACCCGGAGGGCAGTTCCTGGCCCTGAACACAGCACTGGTGATGCGCCGCGCTAGCGGAAAGGCCTGTTTTGTGGGCTTTTTAAAGCACCCTCAGACGTTGGGATTAGTTTTTGGACAAGCTGACGAGCCCGCTCCCCCATTCCTGCAGGCTCCAAGCCCTCCCATCTCTCAGTGCCTGAGGTTCACTCTGCTGCAGACCCCAACATACTGGGGTACCCCTCGCCGGCCCTCTGCTGGACAGCGCCCTGCCCTGCGGCCCAGTCTGTGCACCCACGCGGGGCACACGGGCTGAGGCCGTTTTGCTCTGGGCAGAGCAGCAGGGCCAAGGACAGAGGGAATGGAGCAGCCTGGGGTCGCAGGCACCCCGCTCCATGCGCCCCGGCCTGAGAGGCCCCTACTCCTGTCCCCTCAGAGCAGCAGGGCCCCTCACAGCTACTCCTGAGAAAGTGCCCCCGACTCCCAGCCCTCAGTCGCCATCTGGCATCTGGCCTGCAGGCCTATCCCCTCCCTGGGGGCTCGGGCGGCCTGGGCCAGCCCCTGGGGTGGCTGCTGAGCTGCTCTGGCGGAGCGGGTCCACGGGGAGGCGGCCGCTGGGTGCTGGGCGGCACACGGGCTGCAGGCGCTGCGTGAGTCCACACGCACTTGGAGGCCCTCTGGGCCGGGGATGGCTTGAACTCAGCGCTGCTAAAAATCACCGTGGGCAGGTGAACACTAAGGCTCCTGCACCCCGGGGACGGCGGCCCGCGGGCGGCCTCCGGAGGAAACGCAGCCCCTGCCCACTCCCGCCTCTCCCATCCCCCCCAGAGCCTGGTGCCTGCGGTCTGAACAGGCACCCCGGTGTGGCACCGCCGGCGGCAGCAGGGTGCCTCAGGCCCCCCGCGTGTGCTCTGGGGGCCGCTGAAGCATAGGCCCCGCCCAGAGGCAGGCTCCAGCGGGGAACTTGGAAGACGCGTCCACTCATCTTCACCCAGGCCCACCGGGCCCGACACTGAGGCAAGACCCAGCGACCTCGGGCCCACCCAGTCCTCAGGGCGACTACGCAACGCTGGTCCCCGAGCCACTCCCTTGAGGAAAGGTGGACGGGCAAGAAGGTGCTCCCAGCACCCAAGGACGAGGCGTCAGCCCTTGTGCACCCTCCCGCCGCCAGCGCCGGCCGAGGGGAGTGGGGCTGGCCTGGCTGGGAGCGGAGCAGGGGCGCGGAGACTCCAGAAGGACGGTGGGGCCCACGCTTCCCGCTCTTTATTGGGCGCTTTGTAGATGTCACGCAGGTCAAGAGTTACACTGTTAAATAATTACTTAAAAACCGACCAGGACGCGGGCCCTGGCCCAGAGCGCCAACCAGAAGCAGCCGGTGGGCAGCGGGCTGGGGTCACGCCTCCGGCTTCACCAAGACCCGGGAGAACGAGGCCCGGCCGCTCCTCCGCAGGTCAGACCCGGGGCTCGGCGAGCAAGCGGGCCCTCGGGGGCCCTGGCGCGTTACAACGGGGCCAGGTAGCCACGAGGGGCCGGCGGGGACAGCTGGCGCGTCCAGGCGTGGACAAGAGTAACGAAGGAAGAGGCGGCCGGGCGTGTCCAGCTGGAGACAATCACAGGGCGCAGCTAAGGCAGGTGGGGGCGGGGCCGGGCGCGTAGTGCAGCAATGCAGGAGTGCGGCCTGGGGGCCGGCCGGGGCTCACACATTGTGGGTCCTCCTGGAGAGCTGGGGCTCCTCGCCCACCAGCTTGGACTTGAGGTGCTCCTTGTAGGCCAGGATATCCCCAGGCCACCTGGTGATGGTCTGCTTCTCGCACACCCAGATTTCCTGCGCCACCTGAAAAGCAGACGCTCCCGTGACGAGCCTGCCGGCGCCCCAGCCAGAGGCTGCGCGGGGACCCCCACACGTCCAGCCGGGTTCCCTCCACAGGGACAGTGACCGCACCTGCCTGCCAGGTCCCCGCAAGTCGCTCCCGGCCGCGCTCCGCCGTCCCGGGGCCCCAGAGGGGCAGCGGCGCTCCTCACCCCGCCTGCTGCGCCCCACCAGCCCAAACGCTCCCTGGGCTGGAGCGCCCTGCCCTGTACCCAGCTCCCCGCTAACTTCAGCCACGTGCCGAGCAGGGCACGTCCCCAAATAGCCACTGCAGCGCCTCGTCCCCCGTCTGCGCCCTGAGCCCCTCTCCAAGTCCCGCGTGCCACAGCCCCCCGCCCGGCCTGCGGCGAGCCCGCCACGCTGCCTCCACCCAGCCGGGGCCTCACCTGCTGAATGAGCCGGAAGTCGTGGCTGACCAGCATCATGCCGCCCTCAAACTCGTTGATGGCGTCTGCCAGGGCGTCGATGGTCTCGATGTCCAGGTGGTTGGTGGGCTCGTCTAGGAAGAGCATGTGAGGGTTCTGCCAGGCCAGCCAGGCCAGGCACACTCGGCACTTCTGCCCGTCAGACAGGTTCCGGATCGGGCTCACCTGAGAGGAACCGGGCATTCCGTCACGTGCTGTTACCTTCACCAGGCTCACCCCTCCCTTTCCCCCAATGCTCCATTACCCTACCCCATCTCACCAACAGCGGGGCTCAGGAACACCCAAGATCACAGAGCAAGATGGGAGCGCGGCCAGCAGTCTCCCCAGGCCCAGGAGGGCACACCGGGAGGCCCACGGCCCGTGTTCCCTGCGCGGCCCCACGCTCGCCCTCTCAGCCCGGGGTCTCAGCGACCTGCGCCAGCCCGGGGCCCGGGTCCAGATCTGAGTCTAGGACTTGTTTTCTAGGCCTCAAGTTCCCGCACGCTCAGGCACTACAGCTCACCGCTGGCGGGGCCCAGGGTGCCCCAGATGGGCCTGCTAGCTGCCTTCCACAAGACGGACGTGCGCTGCTACGTCACCAGCCGGGGAAGGCGAGGCAGCAGGCCGCTTGGGCACTGGCGCCAGAGGGAGGGGACCTTGCGGTAGCGTCTGAACCCGGGCGGCCAGGGCCGTGTCCCCTGCCCGAGCCGGGTCCTGGCTGCAGCCCACAGCCCTGCACTGACCTGCTGCTTCCCGGTGAGGCCGTATCGGCCGATGATCTTCCTCATCTCCTCCTTCTCCTTGATCTCCGGGTAGCACTTCATCATGTACTCCAGGGGCGAGAGGTCCAGGTCCAGCTGCTCTTGTAGGTGCTGCAGGACGAACAGGGTGTGACCGGGGTCCCGCTGCGCGAGGCCCGGTCTGTCCGCCTGCACCCCGACACCACGCCGAATCTGGGGGAAGCAGGGAGGAGAGGCCCTTTTCCCACGCTGGGGCACCCCACCAGGCCGCACCTGATGGTAACGTCCTATCTTGACATGAGAGTGTTTCCGGATCATCCCGTCTGTGGGGAGGAGCTGGACGGCGGAGAGTTGGAAGCGGCGGGACAAGCAGACACAAGGAGACCCGGTCGGCAGCAGGCGCAGGCAGGGCGGGGAGACAGACAGGTTCACGGTGAGCAAGACCCGCGGCTTCCCGAACAGATGCTACACCTCCGCCGCGCAGACTGCGCTCTGGCCAGCCTGACGTGAGGGTGCCGCCCCAGACGTCACGGGAGGCAGAAAGCCCTACACAACCCACTCGGGAGCTACTCGGTGTCTGCTCGGGACACCCCGCAGCTGCAGCCACAGCTCGGACACGGAGGCAGGCCCAACGCATTTTCGGGAACGCAGATGGGCGCAGAGCACAGCGTGTCTGTCTGTGACCCTTCCTCCCTCGAGAAAACAGCCCCCGGCCTAAGTGCTGCCACCGAGGAGGCACCTCAGGCCGCCTCAGTGCCGCCCAGGGACGACACCCAGCCCTAGAAACCGGCTCACTTAGGTGCTCAGGCCCCGGGACCGTCCTTCCCCTCAGGCCCAGGCGGAGCCTGCTCCCGCGGCCCAGCCCGGCCCGGCCCCTACCTCTCCGGTCAGCAGCTTCAGAAGCGTCGACTTCCCTGCTCCGTTGGGCCCCACCAGAGCCACGCGCGTGTCCAGGTCGATACCAAACTCCAGATTGTTGTAGATGCACGGCTGCACGGGGAGAGCCACGCTGGGCGCGAGGAGGAAGGCAGCTCCCGCGGCAGACCCGACCCGCGGCTTCCCCTGCCAGCCGGGGAGCACGCCTCCGCCAAGCACTCGGCGAGGGGCCCCTGCGAGCCCCTGGAGGGGCACCCCAGCTGCGGCGTGGGGCGTTCCTGGGCCGGCTGGTGCTCGCCACACGACGCCCCGCCCCCGAGCGCGCACTTACCCCGTCCTGCGTGTACTTGAAGCTGACGTTCTGCACCATGATGACGGGCGGGGGGATCTTGCCGCACGGCGGGAAATAGAACGACAGCGTCTGGGGAGGGGAGACCCCGTGAGCTCTCAGCGTAGCTCCCTCCCAGCCCCCGCAGGCCCCCTCACCCCCATCAGACCCACCTTGTCGCTCACGACCCTCTCTGTCAGGCCCGATGCCATCATTTTCTGGAGTGTCTTCTCCTTGCTCTGGGCTTGCCGGGCCAGCTTGGCACTGCCATGGCCAAACCTGGCAATGTAGTTCTGCAAGAGCCCAGAAGGGGTGAGGCAGGTGTGAAACAAGTCACGGAAACAGAGCAAACCCTGACGGCCTGCCCTCCGCCGGGACCCCCAACTCCTGCAACCCCCTGCCCCATCGCTCCCGGAGAGCTGTGCGTGGCGCCCCCGCCGCTCACCTTCATGTGCGCAATCTGGTCTTGCTCCCAGTGAAACCTCTTCATCTGGTTCTCCTCCAGCTCCAGCCGGGTCTTCACATACTGGTCATAGTTGCCCTACGGGGGGCCAAGAGGGGGCGTCTTTAGCCACACTCCTGGGCTCTTGGTCAAGGCTGAGGGGACGTGATGGCTCCGGCCTGGCCCAGCTGAGTGTGGACAGCAGGGACAGCGGCTGTGCATCACGGAAGTGGCCCCAACCTCGATGTGTGCTCTGTCAGACGGTGCCTCTCCTCTCCGCCGAGCCACCCCAGGGCCCCAGCCCGGGCGCTCTGCTGAGCCATGAAGACACCCACGGGCCTTGGAGCAGCCCTGAGCTCGCAGGTGCTGCTGCTGCCCCCCGCCCACGCAGCCCTGCAGGCTCCAAGGACTGCTCCCAGGTGGGGAGGCCTCGGCCGATCTGCTGGAGGACGTGGCGAGCCCCCCCCCCCCGATGATCTGCCAAGTGCCGGCTCACCCCCACACCCACCCCAAAGGGTCTGACAGGCTCCGGACAGCCGACAGTGAAACGCCCCCTGCCGCGGAAAGAACACGGCAGTTACGTTAAAATTTAGACGCAATTTAGGAGAATGGCTGAGCACACCGGGCTACGTATCCAGGAAATTTCCTATGACGACTCCTTCCAAGAGCACAGCGAATCCGGGGAAGGCCATCTGGGAAGCGGCACACTCCCAAGATGAGCACAGCTACGGACGAAGAGCTCGTCCTTTCTGCATCTGCAGTGCTTTGTGAAAGCCTGAACCTGCGAAGGCCAGTGGCGCACGGCTGCGGGGACCCCGAACGCCGCCCGCAGACAGCGAGGCCGTGCCGCTGCCGTCGAAGAGCTGAGCAGCCACCCAGGACGATGGCGGTGACGGGCGGCCTGGGCACCAGGAGGGGTCCGCCCTCAGCCGCAGGCAAACACGCGCCATGGGCACCGGCCCAAGGCTCAGGCCTGAAAGCGGCGACTGCGGGGCCAGGACAAGACCGGCCACGGAGGCCTTGTCCCGTCTCCTCGCAGTGACAGTAAAGAGTCTGCCGCACCCCGACTGCGCAAGCAGCACCCGGGCCGCACTCACCGTGTAGTACTTGAGCTTCCTGTTGTGCATGTGGATGATGTTGGTGCAGACGCCATTCAGGAAGTCCTGGGAGTGGGACACGAGGACCAGGATGCGCTTAAAGCTGCAAAGGCAAAAGGCCCGTCGGGGCTGCTCAAAACGGAGACCACAGGTGCGCCACGGCAGGCCCCGAAGGCCTGACCCTTCCCGTCCACGCACCCGAGCCCCGGGAGCTGCCGGCCAGCCCCGGCTCTCAGCCGGCCCGCGCCGCCCCCACCTTGTGTCTCAGCTCCCAGCGGCGGGGAGATGGCGTTCCCGGGAGTGTGAGGCACACCCGCAGCCACTAGAACCGCCCGGGGAAGGGCGGGGACAGCACAGAGAAAACCACCGCCTGCCCCGGTCACGGGTGACCCCCGCGGGCCTTCTCTGAAAGGGGAGCAAAACCCCAGGGCCACCCCAGGCTGGCTAATTTCCTGTCACTGCGCCACAGACCTCGATGCCCACCCCCCCATGATGGGCAGAGACACAAAAACACACGCTGCCCTCAACAGGGACGGGCTGTGTAAGAGGGGACCACAGACAGCCGAGAGGAGAAATAAAAACGGCTCAGACCTGCGACTAAACATCGAAAGGCCAGCCCCGAGGGCGCCGAGTGCAGTGGCGCCGGCCTCTCCTCCATGCCCGTGCCCCCTCGCTCGTCAGTGTGGTTTCTGGACGTCCGCTCCTCTCGGACTCTGCTCCACCCCCTCCAGGCCGCCCACGCCACCCGCCCGCCCTTACGTCTTCAGTTCTTCCTCCAGCCACACACACGCGTCGAGGTCCAGGTGGTTGGTGGGCTCGTCCAGGAGTAGCATGAAGGGCCGGATGAAGAGGGCTCTGGGGGCGGGAAGGAGACAGCGCCGCCTGCACCTCTGCCCAGGCCAGAGTCCTGACCCAGCGCTACGGTCCACAGCTCAGAGGGGAGGGGGACTAGGGCAGAAGCCCCTGCGGACGCGTGCAGATCACAGGGTGAGAAGCCAGCTGAGCGTGGGGGCCGCAAGGTCAGGGGCCGTGCGGTCAGGGGGAGGCTGTGACGGGCTCAGGCTGCAGGGGTGCACGCTGAGCCCGCGGGGTGCTGGGGAGACGAGGGACTGGAGGAAACAAGCTGCTAGTGCAGAAAGAACCCAGGGCAGACTATCTGGTGAGCTGCCAGGCTCGAGCAAGGGCAAGGAACAGTCTTAAGTGAAACCTCAAGGCAAGAGACGCAAGGGGATGGCACTGATTTCTGGACCTGCGGTCACCACAGCCACAGAGCTTTCTAGAAATAAGATCCCAGGGCACGGATTGCCAGCATTCTGACCGCACAGATCTGAGGGCAAGGCTAGGAAGTCCGCCCTGGGAGCAGCTCAATGGGAAGCGCGTCCCTGCTGGCTCTCGAGTTCGGGTCACGCAGGCGGCCTCCCCACACACCTGGCAGAAACCAGGGGTGGGGCTTAAGGAGCCTCCCAGTCACTCGGGGCTTTTCTGGGGGTGACTGGGGGTGGCGGTCTGCAGAGGCGCGCGCTGGGTCCAGTCACCAGCAGGGAGGAGGACGGGGACACACATCTGTCTAGTGCTCTGCCTTTACTGGAAGGACTGAAGGCCCAGAGGGGCGGCGGGCAGGGAGTCAGGGAGACAGGCCGGTGCCGCCGCTGCACGGCAGGCGGGTCCGAGGGTTCCCAAACCAGCACCAGAAGCAGCAGCAAGGCGCAGCAGCCGCTTTAGTCAGGGGCCTACTCTTCAGCCCGCACATCACAGCCCTGCCGCATCACCCATGTCCAGTCCTGCCTGGCGCCTGCTGACCGCGGACCCGTCCCCGGCAGCCCTGCTGCAGTGAGCGGCCAATCCTGAGAGGACTGGGGCGCCCCCACGTGGCGGAGGTGGGAAGGACTCACCTGGCCAGGGCGACCCTCATGCGCCAGCCCCCGCTGAAGTCCTTGAGCTTCTTGCGCTGCATGGCCGGCGTGAAGCCCAGCCCGTGCAGGATGCGCGAGGCCCGCATCTCCGCCTTGTCGGCATCCAGCTCCTCCAGCCGCTCGTAGAGCTCCATGAGCTTCTCGCACTCGGCTGTGGGCAGAGCGGGCCCGTGAGGCCCGGGGCCCGGCCGGCCCACGGGGGTGCCCCCGACGCCCCGGCCGCGCCTACCGTCCTCGTGAGCCAGCCGCTCGGCCTCCCTCTCCAGCATGGCCCGCTCCGTGTCCACCTCCATCACACACTGCAGGGGCGTCTTGTCGCTGGGGGGCATCTCCCGCGTGAGGTGGTAGATGTCGATGTGCTCGGGGATGGGCACCTCGCGCTTCCCGACGGCAGACAGCAGCATGGACTTTCCTGAGGGGCAGCAGGGGGGCAGGGGGTGCTCAGCGCCTTCTGCGGTCGCCCAACACGTCCTCTGTGCCAGCTGGGGCGCAAGCTCCCCCTTCTCCTGAGCACCTTTCCTCCTCTCCCCCGGTTAAGTCCTGCTGATACCCACTGCTCACCAGGGCCGCTGGGGTACCCCTCCAGCGCTCCTTCCGTGCCCGGCTCTCCTCTGAAAGCCTGTTCATTTATGACACACACCACCTGCTCCTGCCGCTGCCCGCTCACGCGGGCCTCTCCCCGGGCACAGCTGGCCGCCCACCACCCCGTAAGCGCCTTGCGGTGGGCCTAGCGGACGCAAAGTCAACACCCGCTGAGTGAAGGACGAGCCAAGGGGTGCCCCCCCGCACCGCGCTTCTGAGGGCCTCACCGATTCCATTTAAGCCAATGAGGCCATAGCGCCGGCCTGAGTTCAGTTCCAGTTTGGTGTCACTGAGCAGCTCCTGCCCGTGAAAGGTGAGGGAGAGGTTGATGATGTGGGCGTCGGTACTGTTGGGGTGAGAGGCGAGGACACCGGTGACCGCTCGAGCAGCAGCTTTCTTCATCTCGAAGTCCTCCAGCTCCTTGGTCAGCAGATCCACTTCTAGGCACAGAGAGAAAAGCAGCTTGGGAAGAAGGCACTAGGACAGGCCAGCTCGCGCACAGACAGGCATGCCTCACGGGGCCTGGACAGCTGTCTGCAGAGGTCAGCCCTGTCATCTGAGGGGCCAGGCTTCAAGGCCCAGTTCAGACTGTTGTGGCTTTTGCCCCCTACTTAGGTTACGAGTATTATCCCTGAGGGGTCTGACTGCTGCAAAAGGCATGTCCTGAAGGGTCCGCACTGACAGTGAGCGCCCCGCACCTGCCCGGATACCCTGTTTTCTTGGGCACTTTTGTGGTTTTGGTTTGACTGAAAGAAGGACTTTAAAGCCTATGTGCTACGTGATTAAGTGAACAGCTTCGTGCCAATCCCTGTTCGATATCTTGGGAGGCTGGAGTAGAGAGCAGCTCAGGATCTAGAGCTGGAGTTTACAACCATTTGGAAAATGTGAAAATCATCCTTCGTTTGGGGAGGCGGGGCGTGGAGCGTAATAAAAGAGTGGCCTGATGGGCCAATTGCTTGCTTTTGTAAATCAAGTTTCACTGGAACACTCATCATTTCATCAATTACATGTTATCTGCTGCTGCTCCCCACTACAAGGGCAGAGCTGAACAGCTGCAATGAGCCAGAAGGTCACAAACATTCACTCTCTGGATCTCCATCCCTGGTCTACATCTCCATCACGCGGGGAGGACTAAGTTCAAAATTAAGGGAAAATCCTTTTCTCTTGATTCTTCCTGTTTAACCTAAGTGACCTCCCGAGCTTTAAAATAGACCTCGCTGTCCCAGCCTGCAACATCTGAGAAAACAGGTCCAAAAAGACAAGTAACTGAACAGCATTAAATGAACAAATTCTGGAATAAACCTCGTCTGACAGAATATTGCGGATTCCACAAAACTCCCCAAACAAGAGGACCAGCTGAACTCCAGCGCCTCTCCTGAGTCTCACATTCCAAAGAAGACTGAACTGATGGTCAGAGGTCACTCTCTTCCACATTCATCTAGATCTTTCCATACCTTACTGTACCTTACTACCGAAGGAAGGCCACACGGCAATGGCCACATGAAGAACGGCGCCCCGGCTCCACACTCAGAGAGGAGAGAGGCGCAGGCCTGGGAGAGGGGCGCCCCACCGATCACGGGTGCAAGGATGACCCTAGTCTTTGGCAACGACGAGTACTTTGAGAGGATTCAAAAGAAAACAAATTTCAGAATAGTAGTTTCCTGTGGAGATGGGATGAATAAAAGCTCTATTCCTGAAATAGGGAGTTCCAGTTGGGTTCCCTGGAAAACTCTACGTTCCTCGGGGGAAAGTTCAACAAAAAGTGTGTAATGGGAACAGTGACAACAATCTAACCATCTACCTTGCCAATTCCGGAGAGCAACTGCAGAGCGCATGATCTCCAGAGTTTTAACGACCATTTTAAAAAAAAGATTTATTTATTTATGCATACAAGCTGGGGTACAGGCCAGAGGCGTGGGACGGTGAGAGGGTTCACCAGAGACAGAGTGGGGAGCAGCCCAGGCAGATCGACGGAAACACACTGCTGAGGGGAGCAGCGGGCGAGGGAGGAGAGGTCTGCTGCGCCATGTGGGCATCTCTCCGGCCAGGTGTCAAACTCCCATAGCTGCTGCCGACAGCTCCACAGCGCAGCGCTTAACCGCTGCGCCACCAGGGAGGTCCTTAACCACCATTTTTGAGGCCGCCCAACTCTCTACTGTAAAGTCCACACTCTGCCTGGTCCTTCACGCATCATTCTTAATTTCCATCCTTCACTACTCTGGCCAGGAACAATGTTTCCCCACAATTGACTTTACTGTACAATTTTCTCCTAGAGTTCTTATTTTGGAGACAATTTCTACCACTCAACACTCTTCTCTCAATAATTTTTAACTCATTTTTTTCTGAATTCCTGTTTATTATAGTTTTAGTTCTCCTTTCCTCTTCAAACATTTACTTAGTGTCTCTATCTGCAAGGCTGATCACACAAAAAAGACTATTCTCAAAGATCAAACAATGCAGATAAAGTAACAGAAACCCTAACATAAGATGGTAACACTGTGGGAAAGCATAAGGGTGCAGGGGGTGGAAATATTATTGATGGAAAATGGTAACATTGTAAGGCAGTGAACTGAAATAGTTGACTAGCAAAGGTTTTGCTGGCTAGAGCAGGGTGGGCCTTGAAGAAATGTCAAATGTAGTTAGTATATAAAGTGTGGTATTAAAACTTAGTGTGTAAAAGTGGGCCTCCCTGGTGGTGCAGTGGTTAGGGGGCTACACTGTGGAGCTGTCAGCAGCGGCGATTTAAGTTCGACACCCAGCCGGGGAAATTCCCACATGGCGCAGCGGACCTCTGCTGCCTCGCTCACTGCTCCCCTCAGCAGTGTGTTTCCGTCGATCTGCCTGTTCTGCCCCCTACTCTGTCTCTGGTGAACCTTCTTGCCTCCCCCTGCCTCTGGTCTGTACCCCAGCTTGTATGCATAAATAAATAAATCTTAGAAAAAAAAACTTACTGTGTAAAAGTATAGAAATGTGGCTATTCAAAAGACAATACTAGTCTGGATGGAGCAGGTCTGTTTAGCAAGTTTTTGGAGGGCAAGGAAGGCTGGGAATAGATTGCCAAGGGCCTAGACTAGTCTTTACCATACTGCCATGTTTCCCCATCTAGGTTCTAAGATGAGGAGGCGCTGAGGACAGGCTGCATTTAGCATGTCAGAGTAGGTAACTGTGTCTAGCTCTTGAGAGCTGTTTATTGAACATGTTTGCCAAAATATAAATAACAGAAAGGCACCTCTTCCCCAGAAAAAATGCTACTTTCTCTCTGGTTGGTACGCTCATTACCCTTGGGAAGACAAGGGTATAAGGTGGCAAAGAGCCTGGCACAAGGGCCCCCATGTGCTGACACTGGAACTAAGAAGCAGGGAGTGGACCTTCTCAGAGTCGGGTAAGCTGAGCGGCAGTGCAGCTCAGCTCACGTATGTGCTTGCGCCCGAGGCTGAGAACCCTATGTTCAGCTTCCTTGAGCAGAAACAGGAGGGCACAAGTTCCAACTCTACTGGTTTGGTTTATCAAGAAAAGTTTCCTGGCACCACATATATTCTCCACTGCCCCCAAGGTCGTGTCCGATTCAGGCTGGGGCATCCCCCATCCAATGCTGCTGGCTGGCAGCAACCAATCTGGGCACTGCGCCCCCCGCCCCCACCCCCCCTTCAATTCACCTGTGGTCTCTCTGCCATTGGCTTCCTCATTTTTCTCCTCTGCCACCTGTGGTTCTGTGACAGCATCACCGTTTTCTTCATGTCCCTTTCTGGGTCGCTGTCGTGCTTTGGCAGCTTCCTTCTTTTTGGCTGCCTTCTTCTTGGCCAGGTCCGAGGGCATGGTGACCAACCACAGGGGTAGATTACTGTTCCTTCAGGGAGCCTGAAGGAAGGCAAACACCCCAGAATTCTAAACTTCCAGCAGGAGCGCCCAGGATGGGCCCTGTCCATTCTTCTCAGGAATTTTCCTATCAAGCCCCCGACACCCAGCTCCGCCCCTGCCTCGTCTACTTACAACTTTGCCCGAGTCTCCAAGGCGCCAAGTTTGAGCCTCGGCTGACCTCCTGATCTTACCACCTCTCCCCACCCCGAGCTTTGGCCACCAACACCCATGGCCTGCCTCATTTTGGAAACTCTCCTCCTTTCGGGGTCTCCGGTTAAGGACCTGGTTCTACTCCGGGGCAGAGGTCCCCGTCTCCGGTCACCCCACAACTTGGCGCTCCACGCTCCAGCCGGCCGCTTCACTTTCCTCACTTTTCCGGGCTTCCTCCTGCCTTCTGCCTCGGGCCTCCTCCAGGTCATCCCCCTCCACCCCACCCAGCCGGCCCAGCTTCTTCCCGGGACGCACTCGTCTCCCCTCGGTGAGTCCCCTCTGGGTCTTCTCCCTCGCCACCCCCCGGACCTCCCCCACCCCGCGCGCGTCAGCGTCTCTCTCTCGGCCCTTTCTTGCCCTTCGCAGCCTCCTCCATCCCGACCCCGGCCCTCCTGCTTCGTCTCGTTCTCCCTCCCCCACACCGGCCGGCTCCCGCCCCCCAGCGCCCCTTCCCCCAACTCACTGGGCCTCGCCGCTCGGCCTCTGTCGCAACAGAGCTGCTCTTTGGGCTCCTCCGCGTGCGGCCGGCTCACCAACCAATCACGGGCTCGCGCGGCTCTCCGGTCGCTACCGCGCAGACTCCTGGGAAGTGTGGTCCTCAAGTAGCGACGGCAAAGTGGTGACCGCGCCTCGAGAACTACCACGTATCCCAGGGGCCTCGCGGCTTCGCGCGACGTCATCAGGAAGCGCGCGTCTGGAGCATCCGAGTCCCGGAGCCTTTTCCCCGTAGCCCGGCTGCGGGCCCTGGAAACTGCAAGTCCCAGGTTGCTCCTCGCATCGGCAGGCCGGGCTTCCCAGACTTAAGCCTTCCTCTGGGGAATCGCTAGACTTATGTGGAGGTATCGAGTTTATAGGACAGCCCCGCCGGCTCTTTCCGCAGGGCGAGCTACTACACTTCCCACCGCGCTTCAGGCGGCAGGGGTGGAAACAATGGGGAGGGAAGAGGAGGGAGGAGGAAGAGCGTGGCCGCTGCTGAGAGCGGGCCAGGGAAGAGGCGCGTCACTACGAAGATGGTGCCGAGGACAGAACTCCTCTTTGAAAATGAGATTTCGCGAAAGCGAGATTTTAGAGGCCGGTCCCTTGTTACCCAAACTTTCAGAAGGTGCTGATCGTGATTCCTTGGTCTAAACTTAGCCTCCCCACTCCACAGTTGTTAGGGCTCCATGGAAAGACACTTAAGTTTGGTAGGAATTTTAGGGGAAGGGAAGCCCTAGACGAACTCCATAAATACAAGTTTTGTGGACTCCACCCTCACTCCAGATCAAAAATAGTCCAAGACACCAAAAACTGCAAATCCCATAATGTCATCATCACCAAAGAATTACTAGGAACTAAGGGTGAAGTTATGCAGCCAGGTTTGGTATATAACCAGACACGTGGGCCTTGAGGATCTCTTGGCATTTTGAAGGCTTTCAGGGTGTTATTGGGATTCCAGCTAAGCAGAGAGTTCTGCTTAAAACTGGCGGATGCAGTCACCAATCTCTCTCCCTCCCTAAGTTACTCATTTCTTCATCCCCCTCCCTCCCCTTTTTTTTTTTGATAAATAAACCCTTTTTTACCCCCTTTTGTGTGTACCTACAGTTGAGTCTCAATATACATCCCCTTTTAAGCATGCATGCGGATAAAAGCCCACAGTCAGGCCAACCCATTTCACACTGGGATTCCCCTGCAACAGGAAGAGCACACAAGTAAAAACCAAGAGACCTTTCCTGAGTTTAGCTTTGTCATCAGTGACTTTGCCCGTAACTTTCCAGTCTCATTGTTTAAAATCTCACAGGCTTCTCATTGCCTGCATTGCAAAGCCCATCTTTGTACCCACAAATACCAAGCAGGTTTTTTGTAACTTCTCCAGGTGTCCCTCTAGTGGCGCCTCACCCCTGACACAGCAGGAAGGGAAGGGTATGCCCCAGAAATGGGCCCCATGATTGATTTTAAAAATGAGCTCACTCTTTCCCCTCTAGTAGAACTAGTTCTCCTTCTCAACTTCATTCCAGTAAAATCTGTGAAAATACTCTAAAATGTTCTGGAAAATGACCCCTCCCTCCTCTGGCCATCTGCACAGACTTGCCTCTGAAATATCCATGCAAAATCTCTCCCTGCCAGGAAAGCCAGTCTCTTCACTTCTACTGAAGACCAAGGACCCAGCCTTCACACCCCTACACTGCTCTTTAGAAAAGCCTGATATTAAATCCTGTGTGCTTTCCTCTGCATCAATAACATTGGCATATCTTTAGAACTAGAAGCCCCTCCTGTGTCAGTGACTCATTTCCTGCAGATATGAATGAAAGTCAAACTGGTGTTTGTTGGAACATGTCTCGCAAAGCAAAACTGCCGGACTTCTTGTGTTCAACTACTCCTCACTTTAATTATCTGATAAACTGTCTAACTATGAAACTTTCTCTCCCATTACCAATCCTAACTAATTATATTTCAAACAAGCCATGCTATTTCACACCTTTGTGCCTTTGAGCATACGTTTTTCTGGAATACCTTTCACCAACTAAGTGCCTGCTGACTGTACATAGGCTCAGAGCTAGCTGCTGGAGTTGCAATGGTGATAAGACCTTCTTGACCTCAGGAAGGTCACAATACTTAACATGTAAGCAGAACGTGACTTTCAGGTGACAAGTGCCACAAAAGTGAGGGGTGTCCCTTGACACAGCATGATTATGAACATGAATTTTGGGGGCAAACAACCTGCTTTCAGACTTCAGCTCTACTAGTCGGCATGTGACCTCAGGAAAAATAATCTCTGTGAAATGGGAAAGGTGGCAGTATTTGCCTCATACGGTTGTTAGGAGGATTAGACTTTCATTTTTGCTAATGGGAAATTGAGTTCTGCTAGGCTTCCTCCTTGCCTTTTCTGCTACTAGTAGAATTCTTGGCCTAAATATGTGTTCGGTGGAATATTTAATTTAGTACATTTACAAATATTAAGACTAATAATAGCAAAAGCATTGCTTTAAATAAAAAGGAATATGGGCAACAGTTAACTGCAGAGCCTTTTATGATGCAAAGAAGTGATATGTGGTTGTGCATCACATAAAAACCACTCATCCAAGCACCCTGCCTCCTGGGAGCACTGTCTGCAATATGCTTCCTTTCCCTACCTCATTAAAATGCAGGGTTATAGGCAGGTAGCATGTTACAGAAAACTAACATTTATTAGACTTTTATTTATGCCATTGCTTCTTTTGTCCCCTTGCCCCCCAACAAACTGAGGTGGGTATTATTACCATTTTCCAAATTGGAAATGGAGGCACAGAGCCGTTAATAAAACAATACTGCTGCTAGAAGACTGTGCCAGGATTTGAGGCTAAAATAGTCTATTCCGTAACTCCAGCGCTGTAAAATGGCTCAGGATGGCAAAAGAAAGACTAGCCAGTTACTTCTCCGAAGTCACCTGTGTAACAGCCAATCACAGTCACAATTTCCCATGAACTAGCAGTTGCTGGGCAGAGTTTCCCTCCAAACAGCAAGCGTGGCTAGAAAACTTCTTGGTCTTTAGGCGTTCTGCTACCCTCACACAGGGTTTACAACTCTTACAGGGAATAGACCTGGGGATGAGGGGAAAGGAAAATGGGAGAGAGAAAAAGAGATGTGGGTAGAGAGAGCAGAGGGGGAAAGGACTAAAAATCACAGAGGATCAGTGCTGGAAGCAAAAACATCTGGTCTGGACTCTTCATTTAAAACAAATGGAGAGCTAAGGAAGGAAATGTCTCATTCAGAATTACCTAGAACTTAGTAACTAGAAGGATCTGCAACTGTGCTCTCACGCCATCTGCTGCTGTGGAGCTTGAAACTTAGCCGATCAGAATGGAGATGGGCTGGATGTACAAAATCTGCAAAGGACTTCCAAGCATGCACGTGGGGGGGAAAGAATATGAAAACATTTCAGCTTTAAATATTGATTACATGCTGATTGGATGCATTTAATAATACAGATTAAAATTAACTTCAACAACCTAGATGCCCATTAACAAATGACTGGATAAAGGTTGGCACATATACACAATGGAATACTACTCAACTATAAAAAAGATGAAATCTTGCCTTTTGTGGCAATGTGAATGAAAGTTGAGATGATTATACTAAGCAGAAATCAAAGTGGATGGTTTCACTATGTGGAATCTGAAGACAGCAAAGTAAAAAACACAACAAAAGCAACTCTTAGACTGACAAAACCGGGTGAGTATAGAGGGGTAGGAGTGGGTGTGGGTGGGAGCAGCTGGTAGAAGGCGTCAGAGCGGTGAGCAGTAGAATTTTGGCAGCGGGTGTGGTGTGATATATGTTTATTGAGGCGCGAAGCTGTACTCTGAAATTTATAGTATGGTACACTGATGGCAAATCATTTTTACCTTTTTCTTTTTGTGATTTTAAAAATGTGGCTACAGGAAATGTAAAATTACATTTGTGGCTCGCCTTGTACTTCTACTGGACAGTGCTGGTCTGGAACCTCTCTCTTCCAATCTCCAGATAAGTGTCCTTACTCTGCTTCTCTTCTACCAAGTCATTATACTCTCTTCCTGTTCTTATCATGGTGGGTCAGCATGAAGAACCTCACGTGGCAACATTGCCTCCATCTGCGTGGGCAAGAGTAGAGACACACTGACTCTGGCAGCCGAAGGGCTGGAGCAGTTCACAGGTCAGACCCCCGTATGGTCCCAAGTTAGACACCCATCAGATCCTTTGGTATCAGGAGAAAGAAAAAGATTGGTGTCCACTGCAAGCCTGTGAGGCCAATGCAGAAGAAATCCTGGAGAGAGGTCTAAACATTCAAGAGTAGGAGTTACAACAGGTTAACGAAGATACTGGAAACTCAAGACACTTCACTCAGCTGTTTCATCAGTGGGCTCAGGGGCTCCACTGCTGGTCTTCATAGGTGTCGGTGCAAAGCCAAGGACAGGAGGGTCCCCAGCTGCATTCCCGCCAGGCTCGACTGTGGAGTGTTCTCTGCCGAGCTGGGCGTGTGCAGGGTGCTGGCCCTTGGTGAACAGGGCCTGCCCGGGGAGCCAGATGCCTAGTGGCAGAGGCCATGCTGAAATGACCGTGAAACTCTTGGCTGAGCCCTTCTTACCCAGGAGGAATCAGGAATGCCAGACCCCACTTCCACATTTTAAATAATCAAGCATTTTCTCTAACACCCCCTTCACTATTTTGAAATAAAATATTTTGAAATAAAATCATAAATAACATTAACTGCACATTTCAAAAAATCAAGATGGCTTAACTATAACAAAAAATAAAAGAAAATCCTTTATAATAAAATGATAGTAATTCGGTACGCTAGAAAATCTAATTCATCAGATGCTTATACCTGCATGTAGGACCACCTGGAACGCCGACAGTGCAGCTGCAGTGAGAGCATCGGGAGCAACCTTGCGGTTGGGCAAAGCTCTCCAAAGGAGGGAGTAACTCAGTAGAGGCCTGGATAAAACAAACTAAAATCTTCCTTTTATTTTTCATGATAGTCACATTTCTTGGAAATTTGCCACATCACAAACCTGCAAAATTATGTGTTTTCTAGATGTATAAAGCTCGGCTTAGGCTCAAGGATCAGCTGATTATGACCAGTGTTTTCACCGACGTGCATTTCAGTGGGACATTTGAAAGCTACTTTCATGTATGATACTGCCTCGAGAAGTGCAAGATACCTGCATCTTTAGCTCCTCCCCTCCGCCATTTGACCCCTGATGACGGTGTCCGTGTAAGTGGGAGCCTGCGGCGGGCCTTTCCCATCCCTCACCAAGCTTAGTCGCCCAAGACTTTTCCTTTTTCAGGAACTTCTATGCTCTGCTCAGCCTGGAAAACTCCACTCCAGCTTCTTGTCTGGGATACCTTACCGAACCTTTGCATCTCAGCATCCCCAAATTTCCAACCCAATTCAAATCTTCCCGCTGTGTTCCTCCCTGCGCGCCGCCCCGCCCCCCTAGGGCTAATGCCAGGTTCTGAGTTCCACCTGAGTCTCTCTTCAGGGTGCATCGCTGCGCTCTGTGCCTGCCTCCCTCCGCTCTCATGCCCCAGGGCACGACCCCAGCCCAGGTGTCAGACTACTGGTTGACTCATCTCGCGGCCGGCGCTTAGGAGCGCGCCTAAAGTAGCTGAGAGTTGTCTGTTCCGAAGCGCAGGGGAGACGCGGGCCGGAGGCAGAAGCACGCTTGTGGAGAGGGAGGGCACCACCCCCCGAGCCCACCAAGCAGATGGCGCAGGGGTTGAAGACTTGGGGCCCCTGGAGTGCACTCTGGGTACACTGGGGTTGCAACTGCGCCGCGCACGCCGGACCCCCGCGCCCCCCAGTGCGCGTGCGCGGTGCCGGGAAGGGGCGGGCCGACCCCGGGAGGGCGGCGGCGCGGCCGGATGCGGTCACCATAGAGACGGGCTGACAGCCGGCGGAAGGGGAAGGAGCGGCGGGCTGTGAGGTGGCAGCGGCGGCAGCGGCAGCGGCGGAGCCGGCACCGTCCGGCCCTGGGGTCTGTTGCCCCTTCCCCGGCCTCCCCCGCGAGGGCCTCGGGGCGCCGCCCGCCGCCCGCCCCGTGGCCTCCCCGCCCCGGCGCGCGCTGGCCGCGCCGCCACACCCGGGCCGCGCGCTCTCCGGCCGCGGCGCCTCCCGCTCCGCCTGGGCCCGCCGGTGCCCCCGCTGCTGCGTCGCCTGCGGGCGCGGCCGGCTGCCGCCCGGGGGCCCGGATTGTGCCTCTCCGCCCAGCCGCGACCTCCATTCCCGCCGGAGCGAGCCGAGCCGAGTCCGCCTGCGCCTCCGCGACAGCCCGTGACGCAGCCGGTTTTATGTGTCTTTTGAGACTAGCGCCTCGGGCTCGGGTTGGGCTCCCTTGCTAGGACCGCAGCGGGTCTCTGGGGGGCGGGAGGCAGAGCCGGGGCGCGGGTGCCGTCTCTGGACCCCTGCCTTGGCTCCGGCTGCTTCTCCTCGCGGATTGGTGTGCTTTGGGTCCCTGGGGCTCTCTCTGGTCAGCCAGTACTCGGTCACCCATTCGCTGCTGCGCTGCGGGAGTTACTGGCATTTGCCCCTGTGTCCTTTGAGGGGAGGGTGGGCAGCACCGGCAGTCAGCAGCCGGCGCTGGGAGCAGGCCCTGCACAGGGGCCTCTGGCAGTGTGCACCTCTGAGAGGCTTTCCGAGGCGTGGTCACCCTGTCTTCCATCTCATTTGGGTGGGCAGGACTGTTCTCCATGCCACAGCCTCCTGGCCACTCCGGACTGCTCAGGGTTACTTCAACTGTGTGTTTCCCTGGTATTCCCCAGGAGGGTAGCAAGAGGCCCTGACCCCTTAGCCTTTGCCAGCCTTCAGCAGCAGTCAGCAGCCCCTCTGTAAACAGTGCGAGAACTGTGCCCCAGCCAGGCCAGGTGCTCTTGGGGAAAGGCCGGCGCCTTTGGTCAGGGGCCTTGTTTTCTCAGATCTGTATTTTCTCCCCTAAAACCCTCAATCACTTGCTGCTGTCTCTTAGATTCAGTCTGCCCGTGTGTGGTTCTTTTGGGGTTTTGGTAGGATTCAGCTTTGTGTCCTCCCCTCTCTGTGGAAGACAGACCATAATCCCATTCGTGAGTGAAACCGAGTCTGGTATTTACCCGGCACCTTGACCGCTGAAGACCAAGCAGGCAGGGCTGGGCTGCCACGGTCACGCGCCTGGGATGCAGGGCCTGGAGGCAAGCCGGCCGTGCTCCGTTGACTTCAGTGACCCCAAGTTCCCTGGTTAAAACTGTAGGCCAGTACTGCTGGCCTGGTGCCCACCAACCCGCTGAGTCTTGAGACCGTGCCCTCGCGGGCACCCACAGAGCAGAGCCGGCCACCATGCGACTGAGCTCCCTGTTGGCGTTGCTGCGGCCGGCACTGCCCCTCATCCTAGGGCTCTCCCTGGGGTGCAGCCTGAGCCTCTTGCGGGTGTCCTGGATCCAGGGTGAGGGAGAAGATCTCTGTGTAGAGGCGGTGGGGGAGCCAGGGTCCCAGAATCTGGACTCGGGATCGCGGCTCGACCAAAGCGATGAAGACTTCAAACCGCGGATTGTCCCCTATTACAGGGACCCCAACAAGCCCTACAAGAAGGTGCTCAGGTGAGCCCCGGCGGAGGGCTGCAGTAAGCCCGGGCCTCTCTTCCATGGCCATCGGGGTCCCATTCCAGTCGTAGTAGGAGCGGTCCTTTGCCTTGCTCTCTGTCATGGTGTGTGTTACTTTGCCCTCCCCTCAGCTCTCCAAGGGCTCCCCTAATGGCGTCAAGTTTAGCACCGACACCATGGAGGCTCTTGCAGGGGACAGCTCTACCCCCTCCTCAGTGGACCCCGTCCCGTCAGCTCCAGGGTCAGCTGCGCTGAGGGGGCTCCTCCAGTAACTAGATTGGCGAGGGGCCTTGCCTTTCCTTAGTCCCAGCTCACTCTTTCCCAAGGGGGTGCACGAGCTGGCTCCCTAAACGTCAGGGGTTGACCCTTGCACCGGTCTCTCCGCAGGACGCGGTACATCCAGACGGAGCTGGGCTCTCGCGAGCGGCTGCTGGTGGCTGTGCTGACGTCCCGGGCCACGCTGTCCACTCTGGCTGTGGCCGTGAACCGCACGGTCGCCCACCACTTCCCCCGGCTGCTCTATTTCACCGGGCAGCGGGGAGCCCGGGTGCCGGCGGGCATGCAGGTGGTGTCCCACGGGGACGAGCGGCCGGTCTGGCTCATGTCCGAGACCCTGCGCCACCTGCACACGCACTTCGGCGCCGACTACGACTGGTTCTTCATCATGCAGGACGACACGTACGTGCAGGCGCCCCGCCTGGCAGCCCTGGCCGGCCACCTCAGCATCAATCAGGACCTGTACCTGGGCCGGGCGGAGGAGTTCATCGGGGCGGGCGAGCAGGCCCGGTACTGCCACGGCGGCTTCGGCTACCTCTTGTCACGCAGTCTCCTGCTTCGGCTGCGGCCGCATCTGGATGGCTGCCGCGGAGACATTCTCAGCGCCCGTCCTGATGAGTGGCTCGGCCGCTGCCTCATCGACTCGCTGGGCATCGGCTGTGTCTCTGAGCACCAGGTGACAGCCCCTTCAAGTCTGTCTTAATCCCCGACACGTAGTGACTGGCGATGGGTCTGCAGGCCGGGTGCTGCCCGCTTCCCAGCAGCACCCCAGTGTGCCACGCTGCCCCCCCACCCCCTGCCCCACCTCCCGGCTCACCCCGGCAGTCTTAGAACCACGGGGCTATCCGAAGTGGCATCTTGTGCAGGACCAACCGCACGGGGCACACAGGCGCCCTCCTTGCCAGCCCGCCTCCCGTCTGCCCCGCCCCCTCCCTGGACACGCTAGCTCCTGACCCATCTGGCGATTTCCCACAGGTGCCCCCCCCCCACCAAGTGATCTCTTTTCTAGCCCAGAGCTCCATCCTGCCCATGGGGCTGGAGACGAGGGGATGGCCCCAGAGGGACCCCAGGCCAGCTTTGGGAGCGTTTGTTGACTTGTTTCCTTGAGGAACAGTGGGGTTCTGTGGAGGGAGAGAGCATCCCTAGTTGCCACTTGTGTTCTCTTTCCCAAAACCTGGTGGCGAGAGCACAGTCAGGGTTGGGGGTCCTGGACTGTGCGCTGTTCCCTGTTGTGGGCGCCAAGTTCGTGGAGGGAGGTCGAGCCGGGCACTCTGTGGGTGGCGTTGACTCGTCTGATTGTCCTCCAGGGGCAGCAGTATCGTTCATTTGAACTGGCCAAAAATAGGGACCCCGAGAAGGAGGGGAGCTCGGCTTTCCTGAGCGCCTTTGCTGTGCACCCCGTCTCCGAGGGAACCCTCATGTACCGGCTCCACAAACGCTTCAGCGCCCTGGAGTTGGAGCGGGCATACAGTGAGATCGAACAGCTGCAGGTGAGTCGGAGCCAGGCTGGTGGGCAGGGGAGCTGGGCGGTCCAGTTCGCAGGCGCGCAGCGAGGGCTGGAGGGGGCCGGCCGTGGGGAAATTGAAAACAGCTCTGGGAGAAATGGCTCTCAGGGGTTCAGGTCAGTCGTTAGCAGCGCTTCCGGCGCCACCGCGTGCAGCTGGGGGCTCAGGTTGGGCACAGAGCTGCGAACAGTTTCCGCCCCGCTCGAGGGGGCCTCACCACGGAAAAGGCAAACACCCCAAAGACCCGGAACTTCTAGCACTGTCCTTAGGAAGCCCAAGGGGAAAGGTAGAGTCTGGTGGGCTGTGGGCGTGGCCAGCAGTGGCGCCTGAGGGGTCTGGGATCCTCCAGGTGCGGGAACTCGGCAGGCTCCTGGCGCTGTGCGGGCGGCTGACCCAGGAGGGCGGGAGCGCAGGCTCCGGGGCACGCGACCGAGAGCTGCTGGAGTCGGGAGCGCGCGCGGCCGTTCGCCTCTCAGGGCCAGGGCTGTGGCAGGTGGTGCCTCGCCTCCCCGTGGGCACTGACGGCCACCCTCTGCCCTAGGCCCAGATCCGGAACCTGACCGAGCTCACCCCGGAAGGGGAGGCGGGGCTGAGCTGGCCCGTCGGGCTCCCGGCCCCTTTCACGCCGCACTCTCGGTTTGAGGTGCTGGGCTGGGACTACTTCACCGAGCAGCACGCCTTCTCCTGCGCTGACGGCGCGCCCAAGTGCCCGCTGCAAGGCGCCAGCAGGGCGGACGTGGGCGATGCGGTGGAGACCGCGCTGGAGCAGCTGAACCGGCGCTACCAGCCGCGCCTGCGCTTCCAGAAGCAGCGGCTGCTCAACGGCTACCGGCGCTTCGACCCGGCCCGGGGCATGGAGTACACGCTGGACCTGCTGCTGGAGGCCGTGACGCAGCGCGGGCACCGGCGGGCCCTGGCCCGCAGGGTCAGCCTGCTGCGGCCGCTGAGCCGCGTGGAGATCCTCCCCATGCCCTACGTCACGGAGGCCACGCGCGTGCAGCTGGTGCTGCCCCTCCTGGCGGCCGAGGCCGCCGTCGCCCCCGCTTTCCTCGAGGCCTTCGCCACCAGCGTCCTGGAGCCCCGAGAGCACGCGCTGCTCACCCTGCTGCTGGTCTACGGGCCAGGGGAAGGTGGCCGGGGGGCCCCGGACCCGTTTCTTGGGGTGAAGGCCGCAGCCGCTGAGTTAGAGCGGCGGTACCCGGGGACGAGGCTGGCCTGGCTCGCCGTGCGCGCGGAGGCCCCTTCCCAGGTGCGGCTTATGGACGTCATCTCCAAGAAACACCCCGTGGACACCCTCTTCTTCCTCACCACCGTGTGGACCCGGCCAGGGTCCGAAGTCCTCAACCGCTGCCGCATGAACGCCATCTCCGGCTGGCAGGCCTTCTTCCCGGTCCACTTCCAGGAGTTCAACCCCGCCCTGGCACCGCAGAGATCCCCCCCAGGCCCCCCGGGGGCTGGCCCCGACCCCCCATCCCCTCCTGGGGCTGACCCTGCCCGTGGGGCGCCCGTGGGGGGCCGGTTCGACCGACAGGCCTCCGCGGAGGGCTGCTTCTATAACGCGGACTACCTGGCGGCCCGCGCCCGGCTGGCTGCTGAACTGGCAGGCCAGGAAGAGGAGGAAGCCCTGGAGGGGCTGGAGGTGATGGATGTTTTCCTCCGGTTCTCAGGGCT
The DNA here is from genome assembly GCA_004024925.1 of Scalopus aquaticus. Lineage (NCBI taxonomy): Eukaryota > Metazoa > Chordata > Mammalia > Eulipotyphla > Talpidae > Scalopus > Scalopus aquaticus. The sequence continues at coordinate 27,212 of PVIJ01010130.1, read as the reverse complement.
CCACCTCTTCCGGGCCGCGGAGCCAGGCCTGGTGCAGAAGTTCTCCCTGCGGGACTGCAGCCCGCGGCTCAGCGAGGCGCTCTACCACCGCTGCCGCCTCAGCAACCTGGAGGGGCTGGGGGGCCGCGCGCAGCTGGCCATGGCCCTGTTTGAGCAGGAACAGGCCAACAGCACCTAGGCGCCCGGCCCTCACCGCCCGTGGCCCCCCGGGCGGCCTCCGCCCCGGGAAGGGCAAGGCCAGATGGATGGACAGAGGGAGAGCTCGTGGCTGTATTTTTTTAATAAGAAAATGTTATTAAAAACATCTCCTGCCAGACTGTTTTTAGGTCTAGGGAAAAGAGTAGGGAGAAGCAGCGGAGGGCAGGTGGGAGGCCCCTCCGCCCCCCCCCCCCCCCAGTCGCAATGACCACACGGCTCCAGCAGATGCACGACCTTTAATCCAGTTCCCCGCCTGGCCTGGCTCAGGGCCCCGGGCGGGGGTGGGGGCCCAGAGACCCCTCGCTCCTGGGTGCCGCGGGCTCCTAGGTGTTGCGCACCACCAGGGACTGCTCCAGCTCCTGCCGGCGCTGCTGGATCTTTAGAGAGATGAGAGCAGATGCGCTTACGGTGCTGCCGGTGAGTGCAGGCACCCCGCACCCCGCCCCGGGGGCCTCGCAGAGCAGGGGCTATTGCATGGGGGGGGGGCGGCTCTGTGCCCAGGCTGAGGAGGACAGGAAGCCTGAGGTGCCCGCCCTCCACACCTTGCAATAGAAGTAGCGGCTGACAGCTTCCTGGGACCAGGGCTGGTGGTAGAACTCGGCCCGGCGCTCCTCTTCCGGGTTGCCCGCCACGTCTGTCATCACCTGGGAGGGAGGGGTGTCAGTGCTGCGACTGGCTGGCCCCCACCCCCGTACAACGCCACCGTTTTCCCGATCTGCTTGTCTCCCTCCAGTGCTCCCCGAGTCCCCTTCACCTTGAGGTCCCGGCTCTGGGATCGGAGCAGGTCTTGGATGTAGCCTTTGGGGTCTCTGGAGAAGCTTAGCATGAAGTCCCTCTGGATCTTGAGCTGGTTTATGGACTCGATCGTCTCGTGGATCTACAGGTAGAAAGACAGAGGCTTTCGACCTGGCCATGATGATGGGGGGCGCTGGGAGGGCTGCTGCGGTCACCGCCCCGGGCCCCTGCGGCCTCTGCAGCCCGGGGATGGGCCGTGTGCCAAGGCCTGCCCCGTCTGTCCTGCCCGTGCTGTCCTCTGGGTCAACGCCCCGCTCCGGCTCCGGGCTCCGGCCCCACCTTGCTGTCCAGAGCGCCGATCTCCTGCTGGTTGGCGGTGGACAGCAGGAAGCCGCTCATCTGCCCCTTCAGCGGCTCCTCCACCTCCACGTCTATGTCGTAGCACGCGGTCTTCTTCTGGTCCGACGGGTCCACGCTGCCGGGGAAGCCAGCCCTTGCAGCCCGCGCCGCTCCTCCCCAGAGGCCAAGGCCCGGGCAGCGGCAGCGAGGGGGAGGGCGTGGGAGGCGGGGGGTGGGCGGGCCGGGCTGAGGAGCAGCTGGGCCTCACCTGATGATGTGGTTGATGACAATTGGGTCGGGGGGCAAGAGCAGAGCTGTGAGGCGCTGGGGGATCTCGGAAAACTTCAGCCGGGGACAATCAAAAATCTGAGGCAGGAGAGAGAGGTCACACCTGAAGAGAGCACAGCTGCAATTCTAGAGCCTTCCATTCTGGGAAGGTGATGAGAAACTGGAGCCGGGCTGCTCCGCAGCGCTCCCCGGAGGGGCACCAGGCGGTGGTGGGAGTGGGCACCATGGCTGGGGCGGGGGCCTGGGCTGGCCGGCTGAGGGCCCCGTTTCTACCTGTCCCTAAACGACCCAAACAAGCTATTGACTATGTCTGGCCTCAGTTTCTCCATCTCTAGAGTGGGGCTAGTAGGACCCAGCTCACGGGGTGTGAGACTGTCAGGAGGCGGCACAGCGCTCGGACGGTGCCTGGAGCGGTAAGTGCTGAATAAATGGCGACGATTTCCACTCCTCGGGGTCCTCTGCCTGTTTATTTAAAAATCGGTACTAATAGCCACATGGAGGAGTTTCGTCTCGTCGCTGCCATGCCTTCTTAGCCGCCCCATTTCCCAGACAGTCTGTGGGTTAGGTGGGCAGGGCCCATCGGAGGAGCAAGGCCCACCCGCAAAGCTGAGGAGCTTCCCGCAGTGTGGCCCCGGCCCCAGCCCAGTGCTGAGAATATGACATTCCTGAAAACAGGGAGGCGGGTGTGGGTGCGCTGCCGCCCAGGGCTCCCCACAGCCAAGCTTCGGCTAGGACGTTGCTCCCTGGCTCGGAGACCATGGCTCTACCATTTCTGTACCCAGAAATCTAGACGGCGCCTGGGGCTCGGGCCTGCTCCCCGCGTCCCAGCTGCCACGTGGTACCTGCTGGAAGTACTTGTCCCCGTTGATATACTCCTTGTCGTGGGGGTCCTGCAGCCGGTTGGTCTTCACGTACTGCCACAGCGCCTGGACGATGGCCGACCGGCTCTGCGTGTGCAGCCCCAGCAGCCGCGCCAGCCGGGGGTCCAGTTTGAACTGGGGGGGCTGGGAGAGGGGGCCGTGCAGATAAAAGACTGGAAGAGCTGGGGGCCAGGCAGCATGGGGCTGGCGGGGCCCTGGGGCGGTGGTGGGGGTTTGGGGAAGGGGGGAGGGGAACGGGGCCCCAGGACGCACAATGCTGAGAGACCTAGGCCCACGCGGACTCAGAAAGCCTGGGGGGCGCAGGGCCTCGCGCTGCCGGGTGGGCCCGCACCTGGTAGTCCAGCATAAGCAGCAGCGTGCAGCGCACGCTCAGGTCCCCCGGCCGCTTCACCTGGAAGCCGTCCGTCTCCTGGGTGGTGGGCGTCCGGTGCCACTGTCCCGGGGAAGAGCTGGGTCACCTCTGGGCCCTCTGGGTTGCTGGGGTCTGGGGCTCTAGGGTGGCCCCTGGCCCAGATCTGTGCAGCCCATGGCGCTGGGCTGAGGTCTTCCGGGGTGGGCGGTGGCGAGGGGCGCCGGTGCAGGGGCAGAGGGGCCTGGGTCTCACCTCAACTAGGTGGTTGTCAGGCCCGTAAAGGTCTTTGTCCAGCTCGATGACCAGGCTCTTGAAGAAGGAGGAGAACTTCCGCTTCTGCTTGCTGGGCTGCGAGAGAGGAACAGGGACGTGGGGGCAGAACAGGGACGTGGGCAGAACAGGGGCGTGGGGGCAGAATGAGTTGGGAGTGGGTGGGGCCAGGCGGGGGCAGCACAGTTCCCAGCAGGCTGCCCGCCCCCGCCAGGGCTGACCCCCTAGCGCCGTGCAAAGCGCTCGCTCCGCTGTGCTCTCGGCCCGGCCCCGAGCCCACCCCAGGACCCCTGGAGAGACCTGGGCCAGGACGTACGTCATCCAGGAGCTTCCCCTCTACCCGCAGCTCCCAGGAGGCAATGCTGCCGTCGGAGTCCTCCGCGTCAGGCTTCGCGGGGTTAAAAGTATTGGAGATGTAGAGACGCAGCTTCCGCTTTTGCTGTAGAAATACACAGCATGGTACGGGGGAACCCTGGGTGCTCCCAGCCTGGGCAACCCCACTTCTCCGGCCCGTGAGCCTGCCCCGCCCCCACGCCGGGCACCTTCATCGGCCTCTTCAGCGCCTCCTGGATGTCCACCCGCTTGCGCATGATGGTTTGGTCCAGTTTCCGCTCAAACGCCAGGAGGTCCATGTAAGCCTGGGACTCGGGGACCAGCTCCCGGATCTGGAGAGGAGGCACAGGGCAGGGAGCCTGGGCTCAGCCTGGCTGGCCGGTGGGATGGGCGCGTGCTGGCAGGCCCGGGTGCTGAGGCCGGGCTCTGGGGCCTCGGGACCTGTGGGACCTCTCCCCCAGCCTCCACATTCCAGCAGGAGCAGTCCCGAGCTGTCAGGACGCATGCCCCCTAAGCATGGTGCCCAGCAAACCGCAGGCGGAATCTCCTCCCTGGCTCTGGCTTACCTCGGGTGTCTGCTAGTGGCTGGGGTGCTGGGGTCCGGAGACAGTCGGGGACATTGTTGCCTGCCTCTCCCCGGCACCTGGCTCACACTCCCGTGCCCAGCGCGGCCTCCTGGCCAGCTTGGGTTCGCTTCCCTGCCCTGCCAGCCTCTGGCCCCCAGGCGCCCCTCCCTCTTTGTCCCGTGTCTGTCTGTCTGTCTGCAGACAGTTGCAAAAGTCCACTACACCCAGGCCTGGTACCCTACCCCTCAGGGCCCCCCTCCCTCCTTCCTCCCCACCCCCTCCCTCTGGCCTGGGGAGCCTCACTTCTTAATTAGCTTTTTAAACAAAAAGTGAAAGTGACTGTGACGCTGAAGCTCCTCTCCTGATGGGGGAGGGGAGGCAGGAGTAGGGGGGGGAGGGCGGAGCAGCCAGGGGTGGGGGGTGGGATAGGGGCTGCTGTGAAAGGCACTCACCCTTTGAGGGAGGATTTTGTCAGCCATCTTCCTCCTCTTGGCACTGTACATTTTTTAAAGAAAAAACCAGGTTACCATGGCGACAGATCTGGGAGTAACGAGGCCACCTGCTAAATTATCCCGACATCTCCACCCGCCTGGCTGGGGTTCCCACAGCCTGCTTGTCTCCCCGCCCAAGGGGCTACGGACACAGTGTGTGGCACGGACACCCTGTCCTCCGGCGGGCAGCAGAGGTGACCCGCCCTTTCTGTGGCCTAGAACCCCTTTCTGCCCTGCCACGTCCTCTGGGCCACAGACTTAGACTTAGCAGCGGCTGGGGCTGGGGAGCTACAGAGTGTTTGAGGAGAGCTGGGGGGGGCAGGGTCTGAGAACACAGCTTCTCTGCTAAGAGGGGTGGTGCCACCCAGGGGGCCCAAGTTGGGGGGGAGCCCACTTCCCATCCCTGGAGCAGGAGGTGAAGCTGTGAGGATTTGCACCCCTGCCACCCTGGGCTTGGATGTGGAAACTCATGGGCAGGGGTGCTCATGCCCTTGGAACACCTGCGGGGGCGGGGGGCGCGAGGGACACACTCTGGGGTTTCAAAGAGAATGGGGGGAGTTATCTGGGGGGCGCAGGTGAGCTGTGGGCTGGAGCAAACTGGATAGATCCAAGGTAGCAACTGGGACTTGGACTCTTCTTGGCCCCCTAGCTGCTCCTCACTCCCCAGAGCACCCCAGAAAATCCTTTGCAGAGTAGGAGACTAGAGCCCAGCCTCGAGGATGGCTCCACACTGCCCCCATGTGGTGGTGTCAAGCACTGCCCCCTCCCTGTTCAAAAATCTATTTTAAGGCTAGGCGGCAGCTTTCTAAAGGTCTGATCTGTTTTGAACAAATTATCGATGTGAAACTCTCCCATCTATCCAAGATAAACCAAGGCCTTGTTTACTGTCTAAAAGGCTGATTCACTTTGCAAAATAATTCATCGTGGGATTCCTTATAAATGGTGGCTGTTCCTCCCTCTGTAAGAAATATTTAATAATGAAGTAAAATCCTCATTACACCTTTTATAGGACTCCATCTGGTGTGCAAAGGGAAGCATGTGTGTTTGGTTAAATCCTGAAACCCAGAGGGGCAGCTCTCTTGCCAGGCACCAGCAGGGGCTTTTGGGGTGCCACCAACTGGCTCAGGCAAGGAGATGGGCTGCCCCCACCCTTGGCTTGGGGCAGACTTGGGCCAGAGGAGAGGTGATGGCAGTTCTTCAACCTCTGAGGGCCTGAGAACCACCTGAAACCATGGACCCACAGGGCAAATTCCCAGGATCCACACCCCTCACCAGAGACTGGGGAGAGCAGATCAGGGGCTTGTGAGGGGCGCTGCAGACGTGGAGAAACAGCTCCAGGCTCAGTCCAGAGTCCTCCTGCCTGCCTCCCCCCCCAGACTGAAGCATCCCCCAGAACCTGGGGACTGGGGGGGGGGGGAGAGTGGGACGGAGGAGGTGACCAGGAGGAGGGCGACGGCCGCAGCCTCAGTCCCTACTGGTGGGCACACAAAGGAACCCGGCCAGTGCCCCTCAGCCCACCTCCCCAGAGGGCATCCCGCCCAGGACGCCTCGCTCCCTGTCAATCATCCTTCCTCGCCCCTTCCACGCCGGCTCCCCGCCCACCCCCGCCCGCCCCCTCCGGGGGCCCCACTCACCTGCGGCTCCTCGCGGGGGCGGTGGGCACCGGCTGGCCCTGGCTCTGGGCCTGGCTCTGCCCGGGCGGGGGCGCTGCTCGCTTGCGGGCGGGCTCCATGCCCGCGGGGGCCAGGCCGGGTCGCACGGCGGGGCTGCCCATATACGGGGAGCCCGGGGGGCCCATGGGCGCCCCCTGGTGGGGCATCCGGGCTCCAGACGGCATCCCGGGGCGCTGGGGGCGTGGGGGGGGCGGGGGTGAAGCAGAAACAGGCGCCCGCGGGTCAGACCCCGGCCGCTCCCGGCGCGATGAGCCGCGTCTCCCCCACCCCAAGACCCCCGGCCGGCGACCCTGATGCCGCGGGCGTGAGCGAGGGTGGGAGGGGCAGGGGCGCCGGAACCGCGCGGCCTCGGCGGAGGGGGCTTTGCGTCTCGCTGCAGGAAGCTAACTGAAGCCAGGCAACTGCACAGGGCATTGCCCGCCGCGGATCTGCCGAAGGTACCGCGAAAATGAATATTAATGGCGCCTTTCAACCTTTGCAAAGGATGTTCACATCCACCAACTCCTCTGCCAGACGGAGCCAGCCCTTCCAACCCCACTTGACAGATGAGGCAACTGCGGCTCAAGGAGAAATGCGACCTCGCCAAGGTCACACAGCTCCTCCTGGCGAAGGCTGCACGTGCGCGGCAGGGCCGGTCCTGCCCACCAGGGCTTTTTGTCTCTGCAGCTTCATCTCAGAGAGGGACTGAGCTCCCTGCGCCGCCCCCTGCCCCTGCCCCTGCCCTGCCTCCCTTCCACCTCGCGGGTGGTCCGGTCTGCACATGCCCCTCCCCCACTCAGCCCCAGCCCCCCACCCCCCTGGCTGATTCCAAGTCTCCACACCCAGGGGCTTCCACCCGTGACATCAGCCCAGCCTTTGCTCCCAAGGTGAAGGCTGGAGACACCGGAGGGGCTGGCGCCTGAACCCCAGGCTCTGGGAGGACAAGGGCAGCAGCCCCAGGTGGGCCTGGGCTAAATCAGAGGTACCTTCTCCTCTGCCACCCCTCTCGCCTGTCCTGCCGGCCTGTGCCACAGAGACGGGCCCATTCTACAGAACGCTGCTCCCATCCCTGCCCCATGGGGGCAGAAGTCAGGGTGAAATGGGCCATGGAGAGTGGGAGGGGCCAGACTCTCCGCTGGCCACTGCCCGGGGCTCAGACTGGTGTGGACGGGGAGCCAAGGCATCAAGTGCCGCACTCACAGGCTTTACACCCCATTTGTCCAAATTCCAGAAGAGGAACTGGGGAGAACCAGAGGGACAGTGAAGGAGGGGTGGGGGGAGGGGCCTGCGGCGAGGGCAGGAGGAAGGAGGGGGCCACAAACACCCTGGTGCGTGGTCATTGGCACACTACGTCACCCCCTTTCCACGTTACCCCCAGGAGGAGCCCTGACCCCGGTGAACCCTCCAACCCTCCCGTCCCTCCACGCCCGCCCCCCACCCATGTCCAACCCTACCCCCAGTGGCCAGCTGTCTCTGCCCATCTCGCCAGAAACTGCCTGTCCCTGCGTCTGCCTCCCCCGCCCACCTGACCCTGTCACTCACGCCTCCGTGGTGGCAGCCGGGAATGGAGCCCGTGCGCCATCCCTACCGCACAGAGGGGGTGCTCGTTGGGGGGCAGTGGGGCTCGCGCCCACCCAAGAACTGTGGCACTAAGTTGGCCCAGAGAAAAATCCACATGTTGAGTCTCCCTCCTAGACGAGCCCCTGGAAAGGGACTCCCCAATAGCCAGGTTAGGACCGCCAACTCAGAAGAATGGCATGGGCACCCCTGGAATGTTCCCTTGTGACCCCCTTCCTCAGCTGCTCTTCCATTGGAGGCCAGTGATGCCATGGATCTGCCTGGAAAGGCCAGGGAGCGATGGCAGCCACCAGGGCTAAAGTTCGGGGGACTCTGGCCTCCCTCGCTGAGCATGTGCCTTCTTTGGGGTGACAACCAAATTTGGCCATAGCAGATCTGATGGCTGCCACGACACTCGGATCCCTCCCCAGCACCCACCCCAAGTCCCCGGGCCCTGCCTCTCCATTCCTCACCCCTCCCAACCTGGCAGCTGCTGCCTTGGCCTCAGCTGCCCATCCCAGCCGCGTGCCCTGGCCTCCCTCAGTGCCCTGGGTGCCCTGGAGCCTGCTTCGGCCAGACAGAGCTGCCCTGCCCCTTCTGGGCTCTAGGCCTCAGGACCTGACTCCAGTGCCCCCTTCACACCTTTGAGGCATTGCGGACATCAGCTTGTGGGGGCTGAGTTTGTCAAAGGACCCTCAGCCCTCTTAACTTGGGGTCTGTCCCTAGGGAGGGTGCCCTCTCTGACCCTGATGGCAGAGGCCGTTCGCCAAGACCCAGAGAGCCCCTGCGGAGATGCAGAGGTTGCTCAGGCAGAGAGCTTGCGCTCACAGAGCCTCCACGGTCACCTGCTCCTGGCTCAGGACACACAATCGGGGACACACTGTCCCAAAGGATGAACACAAGACTGGGCCCAGCCCCAGCGTGTCCCCGCCCAGGGCAGGGGTAACACCTGGGGCCACAAGAAAAAGAACAGAAGACAACGTGTCCGTTACAGGAGGGACCCCCCCACTTAGGGAGAACAATCCCCAAGTCCCACCCCCAGCCCCTGACAAGCACCCTGCGAACCTCCCCTCCCCGCGGCGCGCACCATCCCCGGGCGCCGCCTCAGACGTGCCGGGGTGCCAGGGCGCGGGCACGGTCTCGGCTGGGCCGCGGGCCTCGGCGCCCCCGCCGCAGGGGCGGGAGAGCGGGAGCCCCTCCCGGCCCCTCCCGATCATCCCTCCATTCAGCCCGAGCCAGCTCGCTCACCCTCCCCCGCTAACTTTCCCCCACTCACCACCCCATGGACCAGAAACTCAAAAAGTTTGCTTTTCGTGGCTTTGCGCGCCCCTCCGGCAACTTCGTCCGCGGCCATCGGGGTGGGCTCAGCGGCTCCTCTCACTCTCTCTCTCTCTTCCTCTTTCTTTCCCTTTTCTGCCTTTTTTTTCCCTCCAACTCTCCCCTCTGAGTCCTGCTGGGCTCTCTCACACTTCTACTCGAGCGAGTGGGGAGGGGGCCCCTTCAGGGCTGCCCTGACGGCCCACGGCCCACGCCGCCCGCCCGCCGCCGCCGCCACGGCTGCCGCATTCCTGCACTGATAAGACAGAAATAGTCGGCGGCCCGGGGTCTGCTGTTGACTCGGCGGGGACAGCGCCTGCCTTCCCACCCTCGCTGTCCAAACAGCGCAGATAAGCGGCGGGGCGCGCGGGCGGCGGGGCTCGGGCGCTGGGCAGCGGCGCTGCAGCCCGAGGGCCGCGGGGGGCGGCGCGGGGAGGGCCGCAGGGGCGGTGGCGGGGGGCTCGCCGGCCACCCCGCTCTCGCCACAAATAGTTTCTCGGTTAGGGAATTCGCCGGCAGGGCCAGGCAGAGAACAGTCAGTTCCAACTTTCCCCCCGAGTGGCTTCGCTGCATTTCTGAGGCCCTTTCCCCAGAGACCTGGCAGGCCAAGTAGGGAAACATTCGCTGGAAGGAATGGGGGGGGGGGCGGGCAGCCGGGGAGGCCTTCTCCGCCCGGGCGGCGGCGGCGGCGGCGGCGGCGGGTGGGTGTGCCCGAGGCGGCGGGCGTCCGCTCTGTGTGCGCCCTTGTCTCGCCGCCGCGTGTGTGCGCCCTGCGAGGGCACGGCGGCCCTGTGGGTGTGGATGTTTGTGTGCGTGCACACAAACGCCTGTGTGTGCCTCCCGGCCGGCGCCGCCAGTGCGTGCCGGTGCGGTGCCGGGGCAGGACATGGCCTGTGTCTTCCAGCTCTCGTGAGTTTATTTCTGGGTACGTGCGTCTTTGTTTGTCTCTAAGTGAGAAAGCGAGGGCAAGAGGGGAAGCATTTCGGAGAGCGGGAGGTGGATGGGGCTCCTGAGAACAGGAAGAGAAAATGTGGGGGGGAGGCAAGGAGCCGGGGTGGATGGGTGGAGAGAATGAGGCAAAGGGACGGGCTGGGCGCTTGGGGATAGCGCGTGGGGTGTGGCTAGGGCGCCCAGAGCTGGGGCCTCTCGCTATGACAGGGCCAGTTCGAGACCCCAACGCAAGCAGGGGCAGGGCTGGGGTGATGAGGGAGCTGGCAGTCCCTGGGGTGAAGCCGGGACAGGAAACAGGAGGGGCAAATCCTGACGGCCCCAGGCGGGGAGCGCTGGCCCCGCCCACACCAAAGGCCACACCCCTCTCCTCCAGGAGGAAAAGCCCAAGGGCTTTGGGACAAAGGTGGGTCAAGTTTGCCGGCCTCCTGGGGCCTCACCCGCACAGGGCAAAGGCGGGTGGGGCACTGTCTGGGGGGCTTATCGGACAGCTTATTTGATGGTAGACCCCGAGACCCGTGTCGTGGTGGGGGTGGTGACCGGCGACCCTTCAGGATGCCTTCAGCTGTCCAAAGCCCAGGGAAAGTTCTGCCTGGGAGGCTTCTCTGCCTGCAGCCTGATTCCTGTGGACCCTGGTGGGCAATGGCCCGGAAGGTCAGAGGCATGGGGTCCCGGAGGCCCCTCCTCTACCCCTGGCTTAGCAAGGGACCGAAGACACTCTTCGTACAGTTTCTCCCAGACTCCGCGCCAGACACACACGGGGCGCTGGCGGGTGGGTGCCAGGGGCCATGACGGTGGTTGGCAGCAGGGAACCAAGGAGATCACGTTCCAGTTGGCCCAGGAACCTCCCAAAGCTCAACTTGCTCCCATTTTGTTTTGTTTTGTTTTTTAAAGATTTATTTATTTATGCATACAAGCTGGGGTGCAGGCCAGAGGCGTGGAGCGGCAAGAGGGCTCACCAGAGACAGAGGGGGGAGCAGAACAGGCAGATCAGAAATACACTGCTGAGGGGGGAGACAGGAGAGATCTGCCGCCCCATGTGGGCATCTCCCCAGTCGGGCGTCGAACTCGCATCGCCTCTGCCGACAGCTCCACAGCACAGCACCTAACTGCTGCGCCACTAGGGAGGCCCAACTTGCTCCCATTTTGAAGCCTCTGCCCCTGTCTCCTTTTGCCAGGAAAACCTTCTGCCCCACCTTTGCCAGTCCCCCCACATTCATCCTTTAAAGCCCAAGGTGGGCGCAAACTCGGAAACCCTTCCCCGGTCCCACCCTTCTCCAAATGCCCGTGGCCATCTACCTTGTGCCACGAACTGGCGCCTCAGAGCTGATGTGCTGTACTTTGTGTTACGTCTGGTCCCCCAAAGAGCCGTGGTCCCCGAGAGCAGGCACTGGGCTTAAGTGCCACTGACCCGGGGCCTAGGTCCACATGGCCGAAGCCACCCAGCACTCAGTGGCTGTGGGCGAGCTCATACTGAAGGTGTGAGTCACCGAGGGCGCCCATGGGTGCTTCTGGCATGGACTCTAGCACAGGCTTGGGGCTTCTGGGGGTCTGGGGCAGGGCCGGGCCCTCTCAGCTCTGTGTTAAGTTCTGTGTTCCCAACTCTCAGAGGTCTCGGGGAAAGAAGACAACAGAGGAAGTGAATGGGCATCCCAGCTAGGGTAGCTGGGAAGTTTGAGGGAGGGGTGCGAAAGAGGGTGGGGGCGCCCAGCATCTTGAGGGGGCTGGTCTTGAGTTGGAGAGGGTTGCCAGAGGTGGTCAGACCCAGGGCATTGGAGGTGGAGCTGGTATGACTGGAGCTGGTATGGCTCAGTCACCCCTCCCAGGCTACTCCAGAATCACCCCTCCCCGGCTACCCCAGACCCGGGGCGTCCCCCTGTGGTCCTCCTAGCAGGCATCCTACTGCTGCGCAGCCCCCAGACCCCAATGCCAACGCCCCCGCCAGGCGCACCAATGCAAGCGCGACCGCGAGCCACGTGGACCTGCCCTTCCCGTCTCCATCACGGTCTCCACATGGCACTCAGCCTCCTTCGCAAGGTTCTGCGCACACAGGGTTTGACGCTACTTTACAGGGGCGATCCTAGTGTGTCCGCGTAGGGCGCCTCCAGACTAGAAAGCAGAGGCACGAGGGTGGATGCGCCAGGCGGGACCCCCACCTCACAAAGGCCAGGCTCCCCACAGCTCAGGCCCGGGGGTGTCCAGCAGTGCCCTGCCATCGCCAGCTGGCGGGCAGGGGGCCGGCCGCCCACCCTGACTGGGTCCTGGGCCGCGGCCCATCGGCCAGGCCGCGCTCCTGGCCGGCCGTGCGCGTGTCCGGGTGGAGGGCGCCGCCGGGCGGCCCGCAGCCGGAGTCCCCCCTGCCGTCCCCCCATCTCTCCTTCCCTCGCCGAAGCACCACCGGCACCAAATGGCAAAGCGCCTCTCCCCGCGCAGAGAGCGCGGCGCCGGGGCCGGCGGGACGGCTCGGCCTCCCCCCCACCGCGCCGGGCGGCCGGCGGCCGGCGCCGGGGGCATCTCCCGGCCGGGCCGCCGCCCTCGCCCTCGCCCTAGCCGCCGGGCCGGGCAGCGGCAGGAGCGGCCGAGCCGGCCCGGGCATGCGCACTGCGGCCTCCCTCCCGGTGAAGGTCAGCCCAGGGCCTAGCTGCAGGACTCCGCGGCGGGGGAGGCGGGGGAGGGAGGAGGGATGCGGCGGAGACTTAACTCCTTCCCTGCGGGAAGAAGGCCGCCGGCCGAGCCGACTCCCACCTACCCGCCTAGGGTGGAGGTCGCCGTGGGGACCCAGCTCGGGGGAGGAGGGAGGGGGGGAGGGAGACTGGAAGAAGGGAGGCCGGAGGAGAGAAGGAACCTGGGAACGGGAGAGGGGGAGGACTGCACGAACGAACGGGAGGAACAAAGGAAGCCAGACTGCTGGGAGAGACGCTTTCCTCTGCCCCTTCCCTGTCCCTTCCACCGCAGCAATAAAGCTCTCTTTAGAGCAGCAGAATCAGCCTTGTGGAGTGTGTGTGGGGGGTGAGCCGGCAGGCCCAGGACCCCTGCTTTCTGTGTGCTGCCCATCCCCAAACCCAGCCCCCTCTCTCCTCTGGTCACTAAACCCAGGGCGTGCCTGGCCCCAGAGGAAGCGCTGACCCAGCCCCTGCCTGGCTGAAGTCCCAGGTCCCCAGGGAACCTGGCTAGACCTTGGGGCTAGCCCCACCCCCAGAGGTGGGGGGAGTCTCCACCTCAGCCCCAGCTCTAGTGAGGGGCTTCTTCGGCCAGCAGCTGGACAGCAGACCTGCCCAGACCACGGTAGCACTGTCCCCTCCCCTCCCCTCCCCCTGCTCTCCCCCTGCCAGGCCCTCTGTCTGGGGGGATGGTTTCTGTGCCCTGGACCCCTGGGCTGTACAGAGTGGGTGTCGGTCTCTGTGACTTGGCCTCTCTGTGTCCGTGTTGAAGACACAAGAGACAAATATGATCGAAAGAAGCAAAAAACAAAGAGAAAGCAGGAAGCGACCAGTCGTGTGACCTTGGGCCAGTCCTGTGCCTCCCAGGGCCTGGCGCGCCTCCCCTCCTCCCGCCCTTCTCAGCAGCTCCTCCCCTACAAAGTCCGCAGGCCACAGTCCTCCTAGGCCCCCTCATCCCTCGGGCTTTCAGGCCCTCGGTCACAGACGTCTTCCTGGAGTCCCCACTTCTGTGGGCCCCTGTGAGCAGGGCAAGGCTTGCCTTGGGGTGCCCAGCACCCTGCATGGGAAGCTGCGCATGAGTAAGTCCTTCCTCTCTGCCTGTGAGGTTTCTCAGTTAACGGGGCGCTCTGTGGCCCCCCTTCCTGCCCCTCACATACCACACACACACGCGCGCGCGCGCACACACACACACACACACACACACCCTTACTGCATCACCCAAATGCCGAAGCTGCTGCTTGCACAGGTGCCGAGCTGGGCCCGGGGCAGAGCTGGCCCAGGGCGGGCACAGTTTGGATCCCCCGGCCCCTCCCTCGGCTGCCATGAACGAGGTCTCCCGCAGCAGCTCACCCGACAGCTATGGTGTGGGGCACAAAGAAGCCACACAGGCCTGCTCCCTATTTCCGCAGGAGGGGTTTGGTCTATGGGGTGCTGTGTATGTGGGCTCCCGAGGGTGCTATGACTGCCCCGGCCCCTGGGGGCACCCCAAGTGTGGCTCAGCTTGGGGGCGCAGAGGTGTGTCCACAGAGCTGCGCCGCCCGGGCCAGCTCCCTCTGGGCCAGCACTAGCAGGCCAGGCAAGACTCGGGCGAAGGCCCGGAGAGCCGGGGCACTCAGGCTGCGGGGCTCCGAGCAGGCAGGCACTCCCTCTAGCCCGCCCTTCATCCCCCGCCTGGTGATGGAGCAGGGGGTTGGGGACAGCCACACCCCAGGCCGAGGCCCAGAAGTCAGCCTCTTGAGGTCTGGGGCAGACCCTGGCCTGGCCTTCGCGTGCTGAGCTGGGGCCGAGGGGGCAGGGGCGGCTCTGCTCACACGGGCTGCGCTAGGAGTCAAGGGTCTGTGGGCCGCCAGATGCCTGTGTCAGGAGGAGCCAAAGGGGCCCTGGTCGCCCAGATGCCTCCACCTGCATTAGGAGGTGCTAAGGGCGACCTCGCTCAGCCTCTGAAAGAGCCAGGGCCCCGGCCCCTCTGCCCTGGCCCCGCTGTCCCGACACGCTGCCCCTCGCCCTGGCTGGACCCCACATGCCTGCCTTTCGGTATGATCCTCGGCTGCCACAAAGACCCCCAGGCTCAGTCAGCTCCTTGAGCCTCTATGTACCCGTCTTTCACCCCATCTCCCACCATCCTGAATGCTGTAACTGTGTGAAGGTGATTCCCAGCCACTGCTGTGAACGCCCCTTTTCGTTCCTGGGACGGAAGCTCTCCAGGTGATGCATTTTCCCCAGAGCCCCCATACGGCCTGGAGGTGGGCTAGGGACCCCCGCTGCCCCTGGCTGCACCCCCAGAGCCTGGCTTTGCGTCTCCTCTCACACAGGGAGCCTCCGTTTCTGGAGGGTCCGGCCCTTGGCCTATGCTGACCTCCCCCCGCCCCCGCCTCTCAGGCCCGCCTGGGCCCCTGTTGTCTCTGTTCTCCTGTTTGGCCGCTCCCTCCAGCGTCCATCCGCCCACTGCTCAGCCCAGCTCATCTCTCAGCCCTTGTCAATCCAGCCACGGCCACCACCGCCCCACTATCAGTCCTCAGCACCCCACTCTCTGACCACCATTTCTTTTCTGTCCAGCACTGTGACCCCCCAGCCTGCCGCTCCACAGGAACCTTTGGTCCATTTCAGTAACCACAGCCCCCAACACAGCCACACCCCTCTATATACACCTTGAAAAACAGAGTGAAACACACTTAATAAAGAGCTCCCGTTTGCTCTGCCTCGCCTGGCAGCGCCCCCTCCTTGAAGTGTTAAATCCAGGCCACCGACTCCTTCTGCAGGACACCTGGAGGTGGTGGGGAAATATCCCCCGCTCCCACATCTCGCTGTCAGGAGTGTGCTGCGGCCCAGCGGCCAGTGGCCAGGGGTCCCTCCATCCACCCCACCTCTGCCCCGCCCCGGGGCTCCTCACACCTCCCCCCTACTGCGCCTCCATCCTCCCGGGGCTTCTCACTTCTCTGGAAAACTGAAGCTTCCCACACACCCTCCCACCCACCACCATTCGCTCCCCGCCAAGGAGAGTTACCCCGGCTCAGCTCTAGGGCACTGGGGAGCCCCTCCCAGCCCCTCACACCCCGAGGACATCTGGGGGGCATCTGAGCAGTTCACCTTAGCACCTCGGGCGTCCCCTCTCTGCAGAGCACCCCACCAGCTTGTAGCCTGGCATTTCCCACTGAGAGACCCTCTGGGAAGCATGCCTCCGCATCTGCCCGGTCAGAGCAAACTTCTCAAGAGTTGTCTTCAGTTCTCCCCGAAACCCAAGCCTGCTGGGCACACCCCACTATTCCACTGAAAAAGCACCCGTGGGGACCCCAGAATCTCCACGGTTCTCAGGTGTCGCCACACGGCGGAAGCCTGGCTCCTCTTTGGAAGACACTTCCTCCCGGGCTCCCCTCCTGCACCCCGCTGCCCCTCCTTGGCTCCACGGCTGAGCTGCGGGGGCCTTGGCACGGTCCAGCCCTCTTCCGTTTCCCGCAGTCCCGTCCTGGGGCGCTGGCCATCCTGCCATTGTGGGGGTTCCATACCCTCTCTGGTCAAGGACCCGCAGAGCTTTCCCCAGCCCAGTCCTGAGTCCCGTCCTATGTGCACGTACCCCACTTTCTGTTCAGCGCCCCCCACCTTAGATCAGCAGCTCAAACTCAAAACCGCGCCGCCGTGAGCCCCGGTTCTCCACCGGGACTGGCGCTCTGCCACGGTCTCCTCCCGCCTCCTGCCCGGGCCGCATCGCGGCCGAGTTCCTCTCACACCCACATCCAACCTGACGCAGGTCCGAGGGCGCCGTGGCCGGGCTCAGCCCGCCTGCCCCTGCTCCCACCCGGGCCTCTCCTCGGACACTGACCAGCCTGCCCCATGGGTCCCCAACGCTCTCTCCCCAACAGGGCGACCCGAGCAGCGCTTTCAAAACGGAGTCAGATCACGCCATGCCCCCCGAGTCTCCCCGAAAGTCCCCATTTTATTCTGAGTGGAGCTCAGGTTCCCCAGGATGGTGACCCAGTCCTGTGACCATTCCTGCCCCCACTGTCCTGCTCTGGGGCTTGGAGCCTACTGCCCCTTTGCCTGGACCCCTCTTCCTCCAGGTGCACACAGCTAAGCGCTCACCTCCCCAAAGCCTCTGGCTCCGAAGGCCTCTCGACAGGTCGCAGTCTCCCCTCTGCTGCCCTCCCTGCTCGTCTTCTTGAGCCTCTCTGTCTCCCCACAGTACTCACATCGCTCCCTGCCCCAGAGAACCCACTTACGTCAGTGTCTGTTCCCCCTCAGAAGTAAGCCCCAGGGGCCTCCCTGGTGGCGCAGGGGTTAAGTCAGCACTATGAAGCTATGGGCAGCCACTGCAGCATGAGTTCAATCCCTGGCCAGGGAGCTTCCCACAGGGCGCAGCAGACCTCTCCTGTCTCCCCGCTACTCCCCTCAGCAGTGGACTTCAGTGGATCTGCCTGTTCTGCTCCCCACTCTGTCTCTGGGGAATCCTCTCACACCTCCGGTCTACACCCCAGATCCTCTACGTATAAATAAAATTAAGTAAATCTTTTTTTTAAAGGCCCCATCTATGCCCACAGGACCACAGATTTCTTGGGGAGCCGCACAGAAGGATGTGAGATTTGGAGGAGACGGGTTCTTGGAGGCCTATGATCAGCGATTTCGCGGCCACGGCCAGGTTGGCCTCTCCTGGTGTCTGCACAGCTCGAAGGCCAAGGTCACCCCCGGGGGAATCAGAGCTCGAGGGCACCAACGGGCCTCGGGCAGACTTCCCAGGCTTGGCAGGGACGGCGGAGGGGGATCTGGGGTGCGACCTGCGGTCCTCCAGCCCTGGTTTCTGCAAACTCCGTACCAAGGCTGGCCGTGCCCACCCCCCCCGCCCCCGCCCCTTCCCAGGGGTACCTTCCAGGGCCTGCCTGGCTCTGGCCCTTGCTTCCCAGTCGCCCTCTTGCCGGGGCCATTGCCGCCCAACCGGTCTGACAAAGCGCCCTCCCCAGCTGTCTGCTGCTCTAGCTCTTCTGGGGTCCTGGCTGCCTGAACCCCTGCCATAGGTGGGGTCTCGGCAGTGGTGCTGAGCTTGAACTCGCCCCTCGGGCTGCTGACAGGCAGGACTGAATGGTTCTTTCCCGGGAGCCTGTGGGGTGCCCGGGTGCCAGGGGCCTCCGGTCTCCAGCTGCTCAGCCCTGCCGGCCCCTTGCCCCTCACTCCATGTCTCCGCCCCTGTGCTTGGGCGAGACCATGGAGGGGGACACCACGCTCCAGAGCTCGGTGGGCTTGAGCTCCTGCCCGCTCCTCCCCCTGGCTCAGCCAACTGGGGGACCCTAACCTCCACGAGCCCCCCCACCTGTCTGAGCCTCATTTCCCATCTGTACGACGGAGCCCCACGCGACTTGTGAGCTGCAAACGCAGGCAGGCTCTGCGGGGCGGCCTGGCCGGCACAGAGCAAGGCTGGAGTGCAGCCGCTGCCCGGCCCCAGCACCCCACTTCCCCCAGGGTGCGCCTGGTGGGCCTGCTCCGACACCCCCAGCCAGAAGAGCCCTGAGCCCAGGGAGCCCTTCAAGCACAGCGGCGGGGCTCCCTGGCAGGTGGCCAGTGACATCCAGGTGGCCCCTGCGGGCGGCTCTGGCTCTGGCTGGGGGGCCTGGGGTCTACCCAGACCACCAGGAGTTTCCTTGAGCAGAGAAGGGTCCCCCATGGCATCAGTATACGGGGGGACTTAGAGGAAGCCTGGGTGCCAGCCCAGAAACGGGGACGGGAGGGATTTCAGGAGGCGTGGAGGCAAATTCACAAGGCTGCTTGGTGGCCCGAAGTGGGGGCCCAGCCGGGCGCTGCGGAGAGGCATCTCAAGTAAAGGCGGGCTCCTCCCCAGCCCCTCCTCGCCCTGCCTCCCCTCCCCCAGTTCAGTGGGCCTCTCCCGGGTGACTGCCGTAAGGGCTGCTGATTCACACCCTGGGCCCGCTCAGCCCTGGGACTCACGGAGTCAGGGCGAGGCAGGGGCCGTGGGCCGCGGCTGGGTTGGAGGCTCCTGCCCAGGACCCGGCCGGGATGCAGCGCCAGGGGCAAGGGCAGCGGCGTGCCCCCCGCAGACTGCCAGGCCGACTCAGTGCCCCGTCAGGAGGGTGGGAGTCCCTGTGGACAGCGACCCCCCAGGCTGCCTCCGCAGAGGGGCTGTGGCTGGGCGGGGTGGCCGCTGGGTGAGCCTGGAGCCCAGGTGTCCACGGAGCTGGTGGGGGCAGCAGAGCAGGCTGCGGGCTGACAGCCTGGGGTTGGGGGGACAGAGGACGGCTCCTGGCTGAGGGACGCTGGAGCTGGAGCCGGGGAGGAGGGGGGCTCCAGCAGACCCCGGGGACTGGGCAGTGGCAGGGGGCTGGTGTCCCCGGGGTGGTGGACCTTCTGCGGCCCATGTGACCCCAGGTTGCCTCCTGGGGGTTCAGGGCATCTGGAGTTCATCTCCCTCCTCCTCCAGGGGACATCCTGAAGGCAGCTCTCATCGCCCCTGTTCTGGGCTGAACTATGCCCCCAGCCCCATCCGTCTGACGTCCTCACCCCCGGCACCTCCCAACGTGATCTCCTGTGGGACTGAGCCCCTACGGAGCCAATTAATCAAACTGGGGTCCTAGGTGCCTCTGACCCCTGGGCCCGTATCCAGAAAGGGAAACGTGGACGCAGAGACAGAAACTCAGAGCTGTGAGGAGTTCCGTCTGCAGTCTTCCCAGCCCCAACACTGGGGCGCTCCTCTGCCCGCAGGTGACCTGCTACCTGGGCTAGGCGTCCCCCCACCCCAGGCGGTTAGCACAACACGGGGCAGAAGCCGAGCTGAGCCCGAATCTCTACTTCGCGCCTGGTGCTGGGGGACAGCGGTGCCCAGGCCCGAGGGCCTCGCTGCTTCTTCCTCTAAAATGGGCTGTCCCCTCCCCGCTCCCTGGGAGGATGGTGTGAGAGTACGCGAGGTCTCTTTGAGTCTCAGAGGGCTGAATAAAGTCCCTGCTGTTATTAATGTGCCACTCCTGGGTGACACCCAGGCCCTGGGGACGCGTGTCAAACTCACGCTGATTAAAGCTCTTTCTTTTCCTCCCTGGGCCAACACAGGCCTCCCGGCTCACTCGGGTCAAGTCGCCTTTCTGGACTCAAGAACAGACACTCTTGGCTGTTACTGTCCACCTGTAAGAGTCAGCCCCCACCCTGGGGTGGGGGCACGCCTAGCCCAGGTAGCAGGTCACCTGAGGGCCCCGATTCTGTCATCCGGAGGGTTCACTGCCCCTTCCAGCCGCGCATCACCCCCTCCCTCCGGCCAAGTCTTCGCTGCAGGACCAGGACAGGCCCCACTGCAGCAATCTGCTCCCTTTGGGCTCAGCCTGCACTGCCAGCCAGGGCACCCAGCACAGCGACCCCCAGCCCAAGAGGCGGCCGGTCAGGGTGGGTGTTACCCCCGGGACTGGCGGGGAAGTGAGTCAGAGTCGGCTCCCTGCGCACCCCGCGAGAGCCAGCTGTCAGCCATTCACCGGCACGCGCAATCCGAGGCCTTCGTCAAACCCCGCCCGGCGCACACAACTTCGTGAGCTCAGCAGCCCTCAGAACAGCTCAACATGCATCGCTGAATCTGCGTCTTCCAGCCGCGGGAAGCTAAAGGGCCACGTGTTACTGGACGCGTCTCAGAGACAGGAATGAGGCTGATGACCCTCGGGGCCGGACGGGGCGCTGGTGTGACAGGTGGGACCCAGTGTCCATGTTCTGAAGTCACTTCTCTTTTCAGCGCTCCATCCAATGCCCCCCACCGTGGGCCGTCAAAGGTACCCCCAAATTCCCTTAGTGCCTCTGCTCAGGGCTTCGGCCACAGAGGAGCTGCAAGGAGATCTGGGGGAGCCTGGCCCTCCCCAGCAGGTGCAGGCCTGAGGTAGCAAGTGGCTGTCCAGCACGGGACCCTCTCCTGGACGTGCACGGGGCCCAGTTTGGACAAGACTCTGCATTTTGCTTATGATGAAGTGACAACAGGAGAGCCCCTAAAGGGACAGCGGCCCAGCCTGAGGGTCCCAAACCAGGCCCCTGCTTCCCGGGAGGGGGCAGATTCAGGCCTTGGGCTGGGCGAGAGGCGTGGCAGGGCGCGGGTGAGGGGTGAGGTGTGCGCAGGGTGGCCCTTACCCACGGGCCGTGGGCGTGGCCCACACTGCGTCTCAGACACTTTTAAAACTTTAAAAATTGGGAGATTTCACATAAAATGCCAGATTTTCAGAATCTCGTAAAAAAAGTAGAAATCTGGCAACTCAAGTCCCACGGCACCCAGAAACGAGCAGATGGAGCTGAGGAGGGGCTCCCCTTTCAGGGGGCACAGGCTCCCCATCTCGCCACCTCCCTTCCCACCCCCTAAGGGGGGTGCAAACCCAAAAGGACCCAGAGGCTCAGCATTCACAGAAGTGCCTGGGCTCCCCAAGGAGACAGTTCGTCCTCGACCTTGGCCTCAGTGCTGGTGCTGGGGCGAGGGAGGGGGCTGCTCTGTGCCCCCAGGGCCCTGTGGTTGGGCCCGAGGGGGGTGGGAGAGACTCTCCCTAACCATTAGCCTCAGTTCTCATCCGGAAATTGGTGACATAACGAGTCCACCTCCTGTCGGGGAGCCGGGGCACCCACCAGCCCTCCGCCACACCGGTGTGATGATTTTGCCCCAGCTGCTGACTGTTCTCCTTCTAGGGTCTCAGAGTAGGGTGGGGGTGAGGGGCAGTGGGAGTGGGCAGAGGGGAATTTCGACAGGTGGGGGACAGGGGGAGGGGTGGTAGGTAGGGTTCCAAGGGGAGACTGAGGCGAGAAACGGCAAAAGCAAAGTGATGCTGGCGGAGGGACCTGGGCACAGCTGGAGCCCACTTCTCTGCTCCCCACTCGGGTCCCCAAGGAACAGTCCCCTCCTCTTCCTTAGCTCCTTCTTCCAGCCCCCCAACCTGGGCCCCTGCTACCGCCCCAGTTTGCTCTTTTATGGGCAAGCGGTTCTCCCAGCTAAAAACTTCCTTTAAGGCAAAGAAGGTGCCTGGCTGGGGGGGGCTGGCTGCGCAGCTGGGCTAACCCTGCCCCCGGTTCACAGGCGTGGACGGAGGCGGGGCAGGCCAGAGAAGAGGCGGGTCTCCGTGGCAGGGGCCTCTGGGTGCTACAGATGGCCGCTGGGGGCAGCGCTGAGCAACCCATTTTAACTGCGGGGACTGGGGGGGCCCATTCACCACAGACTGGGCTGGTGCAAGGGCTGAGTACGAGGCTTCCCACCCCTTTAAAGAAGGGGCTGAAGGCCCATCTTTCAGACGGGGCACCGAGGGTCCGAGAACACAGCCGGGTTTCCCAGGTCCGCTGAGCTGGCCAGGGGCAGCGTCTCCTCTCAAGGCCTGGTGTCGCCACCTCTGGCTCTGCAAGGGCACCAGGGCTGGGGCGGCCGCTCAGGCCCCAGGTGGGGCGCCTCTGCAGCCAGACAGGATGCCCGAGCGAGAACCCGGAGTCGGTGCACGCCTCCAAGTTCCAGAGGCGTCAAACGTCATGGAAACAGAAAGGGGTTTATTCTCTGTAACTGCAAAGGGCAAGACCAAGGTCACAGGGAGGAGAGTCGCCCTCCCACGGGAACACCTGAAGCTGGAGCGAGCTTCCACGAACCAGAGAATGGGCCTGAGCAGGTCCTGCCCAGCGTGGACCCACAGCACCTGCGAGTGGCTCAGGTGCCGCAGTCAGCGTGGGCGGGCTGGAAGGGCCCCCTGGGCTGTGGGGCGGTGGGGAGGGCGGGCCCGCTACTGAGGGTTCACACACCAGTTTTAGATCAGCTGTCAGAGCCGCCTCCTCTCCCCGCTGCCTCATTCATTCGTGGGCTCATTCAAGAGTTTTCTGCCCTGCGCTGAACAAGACAGCAGCAGCTGGTGCGTAGGGAACACGACAAGGAAATCTTTGCATTTTCTGGTAGCTGCTACAAGGCCTAGGAAACGGGGCTTCACAGCTAGCCGGGATGGGAGAAGGTCTCCCTGGAAGAAGCGGAACGAGGTTGAGGCCTGAGGATCAGTGCAGTCAGGGAAGGAGCTGGGGGGCTTTGCTGGCAAAGGGGGCAGCCTCTGAAGGCCTGAGCGAGGGCGGAGATGGGGTGTGAGTTCTGTGCGGCAGGGGCCCACCCTGGCTTCCCTGGTTGGGGTTGGGGGCCACACCTGAATGTGGGGCGCCAGGTGGCTACCCAGTGGTCCAGGTGGAGACACGCATGGCACGGATAAGGGTGGTGATGTGGGAAATAAGCAGATGGCACTGAAATGCATCCAGGCAACTCAATCGAATAAAGGGCAGAGAAGGCAGGGGGAGAGTCAAAGGGGACTCCCAGGTCTGAACTTGAGCATCCAGGAAACTGTCAGCACCGCTGAGGGGTCCCCACTCTCTTGTCATGTGTTCACAGGGAAGCTCTGGCTCTACTCCCCAGGTGAGAAGACTCTGGAATCGCCCCTCTGCCCCTCCCCGCAGCCCCTTTGGGAGGGGCTTTGTCTGACGAGGCTGAGGCTGGACAGCTGCTGGGCCAGGCCCCTCCTGGGTGGCAGGAAGGAAGTCACGCCTGCTCCCCCAGTGCCTGCCCTTCCCTTTCGAGGTGTCTGCTCACAGGAGGGCAACCAGCTCTCCTGTTCCTGAGCCCCAAGTTAGGGCCTTCTACCTGGAGGGCCTCCCTCCTCAGTCCAAATATCCCTGCAATAAAACTGCCATGCCTCCCCGACATGTGCCTGCTTCTTAGCGGGCTCGGGATCTGGGGTGGGGGGGAGGAGTAGGGCCCAAGCCCAAGACCCAGCCCACCCCAGGGGCAGCCGAGCTGGTGGGCTTCTTTATTTCCACAGGGTTATCACTCTTATCCCAGAATGGGACTCCGAACCCCATCTCCCTATTTAAGTAAACCCTCCGACCGCCTCGTCCTGATCAGAAGCGTGTAACTGTTAACAGAGTATTCCCGAAGGCGGCCATGGCTCAGGTGCTCGCAGCTTGTGCTTTGGAGCCAGAGAGAGGAGCACATTTCCAAGGCTGCCCGGTGCTGGACTGGCCCGCGCCCGGCCCCCCTTAACTTACTCACAGAGCACCCCCCTCCCTGCTGTGTCATCACATAGGAGAGATTCCAGGGGACACGGTGTTTTGGGCAGATGGTTTGATTGTTGTTTGGGGGCAGGGAGATTCGCAGAACCCTGCTTGAGGGGCCTGGGGCCCATGGCCTGCACTTTGTCCCCCTTTCCCCGTTTCCTATCTGTGGCTTTGCAAACCCTTTTTGGATGGGGCGGCTCAGAAGGCCGGCTGCCTGCACCTGCAGCCTCTGCTCCCCCCGGCCACACCGCAGAATGTCTTCTCAGGGATCCCCTTTGACATGGGGACCGAGGCGCTCGTGAGGCAGTCTCAGATTTCCCAGAAGCGAGTTTAGGGTCCCTACCAGTTACCGACATCCAAGCAGGCCTCGTCCGCACGGAACACGGGGGATAGAGCTCCGGCCCCAGTGTCCCACCGCCGGCACCCACCAGACGCAGGCGGAGCCCGCCAGTGCCGGCCCCAGGGCTGGTGTGCAGCCCGCACCGAGGGCCACCCCAGAGCCCGCGGCTCAGCCTCCTCCCGTGCCCCCCCCACCTCCCCCCTCCCGTGCCACCTCCAGTTCATTACCTCCGCCACTTCACTTAACGCGCTAACAGTTGCAATCACACCGCCGGGCTCGGGGGAGGCAGCCTCCAGCTGCCGCGCCTGGGCTCACACCCCAACGCAACGACGAGCTGTCTAGACTGCGCGGGCTCGTCAGCACCCAGATGACAGCGTGCGGGCCCAGCTCAGGTGCCAGGCCTGTCCCGCGCAGGGCGCCAACGCCAGCTCACACTGATGCGACGCTAAGATCAAAGGCCACACACTCCCCGCACCTTGCTCTCCACGCTTCCTAGGGCCCCCAAGGAGGAGTCCTCTGTTCCCCGGGGCTGGGGTCGTGGGGGACCAGCTGCCACGGCATGCACCCCCGGCCCCCAGAGCCTTCCAGCCCCCAGTCTCCTCCAACCTGCCGGCACCCCCATCCCTTCAGGGCGGTCTCCTTCAGGCAGGGACTGGCTCGGCCCAGAACACCCAGCGCCTGCCCTGGGGAGCCCCCTTAGCCCTTAGCTCAGTGCACCCAAAGCCGCCGCAACTTGCAAGCGCTCCCAGGTGGGTGGAGGCTGGGCTCTGGCATGCCTTCCAGTGACCTCAGAGGCCTCTCCATCAGCCCCCCTTATGCAGCCCAGCCTCCACCCTGGACACCCCAGAACTCTGAGTTGCCCAGGAAGATCTAGCGTGGCGCGCAAACCCACACATTTTCTTTAGGATTCTGCATTTCAAACTGATCCCCTGCAAGCCAAGACAGGCCCACACTCAGCCTAAGGCAATGCCAGCTTGTGGGGCAGTGGGGCGCCACCTCTGGGGGGTCTTTGACTCTCCTGCCTTGGTGATAGTGCTCGCTGCCACCCTGGGAGTAACCCAGCTGCATGGGTAGGGGGTGGACAGGGGCAAGGCTGGCAGGCCCTGGAGAGCGGCCCAGCAGGAGGGCCGGTCAGCTCTTTTGCCCCTGCTGAGGAAGGAGAAGTGGAAAAAGTCACTCTGATTTGCCCAGCCTGGGCCTGGCCCCCTGACTCAAGCCTGCACCAGCCTCCATTCTTGAAAGCCCACTTCCAGCCACCCCAATCCAGGGCTTTCAGATCGCCTCCCTCAAAGCCCTGAGGCCTGAGTCTGCTGGACCCCAGCCTCCACAGGCAGGGGCTGGGTCACCCGCACCTCAAGGGCCCAAGGGACCTGGTTTGTTGCTCGGTGGTTTCCACCAGCGACGTGGCCAGATCGGCAGGTGGGCTGGGCAGGCGGAACCCACACCAGGCAGCTGGCTTCAGACCTGGCGCCCGCCCCTGCCCTGAGCTGGCTGGTTCCTGGGCAGGGGCCTCCCTCCACGGCTGGGGGCCTCCTTAGGGCTGGGCTCAGTGTACCTGAAGCTAGTTCCTCCTGGACTAGGGGGACACCTGCGGGGCTATCTTCTCGCTCTGCCAGGAGGAGGCAGGAAGGTCCAACTCACGTGTAACAGGCGGAGAGCACCTCTGAGCTCAGGCCTGCCTGGGGGCAGCTCAGGGCTGGCTCCCCTGCAGAGGCCCATAGAAGGCTGCCCCTCTAGCCCCTCCTTTCAAAAAATAGCCCCCACCTTTGTCCTGGAAAGGTTTAAGAGGTTTGCATAGTCTATGTGGGGTCGAGTTCTGGGAGCCCAAGTTGTGCTGGGGTGCGCACGCTCCAGTGAGCAGAGAGCATGGATACAAGTGGGTGTGCAGACTCCCGCAGGGGTGAGGGGAGAGGAGAGCGTCAAGGTGTCTGCGGGGGTGGGGGGGGGAGAGGAAGGAAGTAGAATGAGCTGTTTTCACCTGTTCCAAAACCTTGGTTTCAGGCCCACTTGTCCCTGGCTATGACTGGCTTTGAGAGGCAGGGCCCAGGGAGGCCAGGAGGCTAGGAGGGACTTGGCCAGTGTCAGAGAAAGAGTGGAAGGGGGTGTTGGCAGGGCTGGGCAGAGATGCCATCTGTGGGAGGCGATGAGACACGCTGGCACTGGCCCAGTAGGTGGCAGACATGTCAAGAGGGAGCCCCGGCACATGACCAGACACCCAAAGCCACAGGTCTCAGCCCCCTGAGGGCCGCCTTTCCGGGCTGTGCGGGAGGCAGTGCCTACCTGTACCACGGCGGATGGGTGCTGAAGGCCTGGAGTCATAGGGGTCCGGGTCCCGCAGCAGGGGAGTCATCCAGTGCCCCCTCGGTGCCCAGGCCCAGCGCCCACGGCACCTGCAGCACCAAGGGCCATTCTGTGGAGGATCTGAAAGAAGAGGGCAGTGGGACGGGGGCCAGACCCCGAGCTCTGATGGCAGCTTCAGGATGGGCCTCAGGGGCCAGTGAAGCCCTAGGGGACTGGCCGTGAGGAGCAAACTCCCTGACCAGGGCCTGAGCGGGAGGACAGGATGTGAGCTGGAGGACTGGGCTGAGGTGTGCACCAGGGCATACCCAGGCTGGATGGCACAAGGCAGGGCATGGGGTGGACACAGTCCAAGGCCCCATCCACAGCGCAGGACGGAGTGGAGAACCCAGGCGGGATCCAGGCCCCGGTGGGGGAGGCAAGCTGTGGACCTGAGCCACAGGCGGAGGTGAGGGGTTTGGAGGCAAAGGGCATGATGTCCCAGGTTGGGACCTGGGTGATGTCTGCAGCCCAGAGGCGTCCCAGGGGAACCCCAGGGTGGCAGGCCGGTAGAGGCATCTGCTTCGGTATCTTCTTGGTTGAGCTGGGCCCTCCCTGGGGCAAGGACCCCCCTCTCTCAAGAGCAGGAAGGCCTTGGGCTGGGTCAGAACCCAACCTGTGGGCTGAGTCCCCGGCCAGGTGGCGGGGCATGGGGCACGAGGGATCACAGAGGGCAGATGGTGCTGTAGGGGGTAGCGGAGGAGGGTCATGAAGGTGTCATGGGAGGGACTCTGAGAAGGCTGAGGGGGAGGGGAGTCCATGGCAGGAGGAGGGTGCCAGCAGGGGAGGTTACCAGCCCAGGTTGGCAGAAGAAAGACAGGAACATGTAAGACAGAGGGAAAACCTGAATGGGAGAGAGGTGTCCAGGGAGGAAAGTGCCAGGTGGAGAGAGGGAAGGTGGCAGGCAGGGGAGGAGGGAACGTGCCAGGCAGGGGAAG